>CAUYQV010013716.1:0-46663 GCA_963574575.1 Galagoides demidoff
ATGTTTTGATACAATGACTAAGCAAATGACATGAAATTTATGTTAACCAGCTTGATGAAAGTATTTCAAATTGTATATGAAAACAGTACAATGTACCCCATGTTTGCATTAATGTATACAGCTATCAATTAATAAAATAAATAAATAAATAAATATATGGAACTTAGAATCAGGGGAAAGTATACCTAACTTTGCTACTTTTTAAAAACTATTTTGATCCCTGTGTGTTACTGTTAGCTCATGGGAAGAGACCAATCCTCCAAAGGAAAAGAATACTACTTCAAAAGTGATTTACTTTTAACAAATAAAAATATACATATTTGAAAATTTGAAAAATATAAAAATAAATAGAGTTTCTTCTGAATAAATGTCCTCTCAGTCCTTTTATCTTTTTCAGTCCCTATTACCTACGGATAACCATTATAGCCAGTATTTGAAAACAAGATCATATTCCAAAAATTCTATTTGATAGGATAATTTTGGGTTTTTTTTCAATACTATATTGTGAACATTCTTCAGTGTTTGTGTATTCCTCCCATTCTTTTTTTTTTTTTTTTTTTTTTTTTGGCAGGGCCCGGGTTTGAACCCACCACCTCCGGTATATGGGGCCGGCGCCCTACTCCTTGAGCCACAGGCACCGCCCTTTGTCCATTCTTTTATTCAGCAACATAGATGTGCAATGCCTTTGTTAAACATTTTTCAAATTTGAAAAGCTTTGGCTCGTTCTTACAAACAAAGCTGTAATATGCATCTCGGTACACATTTTCTTGCATATTTATGAGGTAGATTACTAAAAGTAGAATTGTGTTGAAATGTGTCTACAGTTCTTCCAACTGGTTTATATAATACGTGATTCAACCACCAGGGTATGAGATGCCTTAGAACCATGAAACCTCACAAACAAGTTATAAAAATCTATAGAAACATTTTGCCAGCAGGTAAGCAATATATAACACTTTTTTTTTTTTCTTGGACTCCTGGTAAGATTGAGCTGTTGCTAAGGTCCTAATATTTCTTCTTTGTAAGTTATGTTCATCCCTCCTGGTTTTTTCACTGGGGATAAGGAAATGTGGCTTTTCCATTCGTAAAGCTAATTTTTATGTTAGAGCTATCAGCCCTTTGATTGATGGACATGATGAAAATCTTTTCCTCTAGTACACTTTCGCTTCAACAAAGTAATTTCAAAATAATTTCTAAAGTCTACGTGACACACCATGTATAGTACGTGTCCCCAATTATCTCTGTACCACATTTAGGGGACAACTTGAATAGATAAAAAAAGACAGTGCTGCGGGAATGTTAAGGCCACCATTGTGACAATCAGGCAAATGTAGGTTGCATTTCAGCTTTCCTATAAATTAGCTGTGTGACTTAAGTAAATATTTTCTGAGCTTCAATTTATCAAATGTAAAAATGAGGAGAACAATACTATTTAATTTAGGTTGCCATGGAAGATATTTTAAATAAGAAAATGATGTGTAATCATTTGCATTGTATGTGGGTAAAATTATTTGTTTCCTAATAATAAACTTTCTGTAATATATATTCCACTTAGGAATATACACTTTATATGTTTACTTTTATCTATTTATATTTTTGCATAATCAAGCAACTTTAGAACAAGTCTCTCTGATATCAGAGATCGCTTTAGAATCGTGTGTGTGTACGTGTGTGTGACAAAGTCTCACTCTTTTGCCCAGCTGGAGTGTGGTGGCATTATCATAGCTCATTCAGCCTCAGACGCCTCGGTTCAAGCAATTCTCCCATTTCAGA
The DNA here is from genome assembly GCA_963574575.1 of Galagoides demidoff. Classification (NCBI taxonomy): domain Eukaryota; kingdom Metazoa; phylum Chordata; class Mammalia; order Primates; family Galagidae; genus Galagoides; species Galagoides demidoff. The sequence goes on from CAUYQV010013716.1 coordinate 1,774, forward strand.
GTTCCATGTAGCTGTGACTAAAGGCATGCACCAATACTCTAGGCTAATTTTTCTATTTTTTGTACAGATGGGGGGTCTCACTCTTGCTCAGGCTGATCTCAAATTTATTACCTCAAGAGATCCCCCTGCCTCACTTTGCCAGAGTGCTGAGATCACAGGTGTGAGCCACTGCACACATGCTCACATTAGAATCTTGATACAAGGGGACAGAATAACTTCAGGTTACTATCAAGACATGAACTGATAGCTGAATGTATAATAAAATATGATGGAAGTTGTAATTTTTGGAAGAAAATTAACTCCAACCTGTAAATTTTAGGAAACTGTCTCTAGTATAAGACATTTTTACAAATAACTATGATTAACTGTGCTTAAACTTTCAAACTATTATGTAAAAATTTCAGCATAGTTGCTTCAGCTAAATTTTAAGATTTAGCATTCAAAGGGAACTATGAACATAACTCAGATAGCTTTTTATATATTATGCAAACTGTGTAGGGCTTCAGAATATTGTGTTGAGAAGGATTCTGAAGTTACATTTTTATCTTAACAGGAAACAATTCAGTGGGTACCAGTAGAGCCGTGGCAGTTCCACTGCTATGGATTTGGTACCACGGAACGCAAGAAGAAACAACTGTGAAATTTTATTTCAACAATCACTGTTTTCATTGTATTTTCCCAGCACAAAATTGTTAAGTCTTTTACAATTGCTTGGTTAGAAGTGTCCTCTGGCATTGAGTCATCAGCTGCTCACGCATTCTGATAGGTATGTTTTGTTTCCATTAACGAAGATGTTACCTTCCTTATATTATATTTCAGAAGTCAAAGCAGCTTAATTGTGTCTTACTAGTAAGATAAGATATAAGTAGGGAATAAAAATAATTTCTAGTAAAAGGAACTTATCAAACATATTAATGAATTATGCCTATCTCCAGGATTCCTGTTCTTTCTACATAAGATAGTTGTATGTACAAGATGTAATTAAAATTAGAGTTGAACGAATCAACCCTAAAAAGAAAAAAAAGAGAGAAAAATAATAAAAGCCTAGTTTAAACACTTACATGCATTTTTGAAAATAGAGGCAAACAAAAACCTATATTCCTCGTGTTCTGGGACATAATACTCGATTATTTAAGTTCTTTTCTAAAAGCATATTTGTCACAAAATGATCCATTCAATTTCGCAGAGGATAAACTAGAACTATCTGTGTTACTTCTTGTTATGGAACATAGAGGGCGCTGTTGGCAAAGGTATAGTAAACCAATCGTGGACTAAACTGAAATTTTCCATTGAAGCAGAATATTTTAAAACATTACTTTCAAGACATAAATCGATAGCTAAAATGTGTAATAAAATATGATTGATGGTGATATTTTTGGAGGAAAATTGTGATAGAAATTATCTGTTTTTTTTTTAAATAAAGATTAGCATGAAAAAAATGGACCTTTTATTATCCAAATCAGGAGTACGTTTGAGAGGATGGAGGGAAATGTAACCTGCTTTGCTGTTTCCATCTTATCTGTGCCCAATAACATGACTCGGGGATTTATCTAAAATGGTGTAAATTTGTCCTAGTCCTCAAATTCAAATTATATCCTCAGTGAGAAAAACAGAAATTCTTTCTCAAGCCATTTACTTTTATAAATAATTTGATTATAGTTGAAAGTTATAAATTAATAGGACAAGTGATATAATGCAGGGAAAACAAGTTTGGGAAGGGATAACATGGTGATCACGGCAACGTAATTGCCACAGTAATTCATTACCCGTATAAAACAAAGAAACATTTGGTTGATGACAGGTTCGGAAGACAAGAAACATACTAACACAATTGAACATTTAATACAAATTTGCACCACTGGTTAGCTGTGGATTAACCAACAGGAATGAAAACATCTCATAGGAATATATACTACCAATTAGTATCTGAATGTGAATTATGAAATAGATTCTCACAGTACTAGAAATATCAAATGCAATAAATTTAAAAGTAGTCATGAACCAGTATTCTAATTCTAATATAAGTCCTGCACTCTGAGAAATATTTCATGCAGTGTTTGTGGCCACTGCAGTGAGCTCATATTACTATGAGTGTTGGTTTAATCATGGCAAGTTGTCAACAGCCAAGATATCATCATTCATGATCTTGTCTTCCCTGTTACAATTCAATGCAACATCTAAGAAGTGTGGATGAAACCGCTCAAGGAGATGGATGTCAAAAATGTGTTTAGCCCTGTTTTCTGAGATGGGAGGAAAGTTTGAAAGCACCATTGTTTGCTACGTCTTGTGTTGACTTTGGCAGTGAGCACCGCAGCCCGACAGACTCTGCGAGCTTCCTAAGGCAATGGCTCTCTGGTACAGGCCTTACCTCCCGTAGCCCTAAAAGAAAACAGATTCCTCAGCATCATCCTTCCATGACACGTGTCCCCGGGGGCACTTCTGACAGACTCTATAGGAGGGTTTTCATGTGCTCCTGACAGATGACAGATCTTTTATTTTCATTTTCAAGTTTATTTTAAAATATTACTTTAAAAATTCCATTTGGTTATTATCATCTTCTTACATGCACTCATGTGATCAGAGGTACAGTGACCTACATCAATAATTGCAAGTTTTTGTTTTTATTTTTTACTGAATTCCTTACGGATGTGGAAAAATACTCAGTAGAAGATGATTTTTGAAACATTGCCAGATGAATGAAGAAATGTGCTTCTGAGTTCATTTATTCTCTCTCTAATTAATACAGCTCTAAAAACACGTTAAATAAAGTGTAACATACAATTTGTTTCTCACGTTCTTGGAAAATGCTTAGATGTGAATGGAGAAAGTGTCTGGAATGAGAATCACCTTTTTAACTGTAATGACAGTTAAAATGACTGCCGGCTATGATATCGAAATGGTTAAAAGAATGATATAGACATTCGTCAACAAAAATCACTTGTATGTGTTTTTGATAGGATGCTAAATGTTCTAACATGTAAGCAGGGGAACTGGCAACAGGTAAGAAAACTACATAACACATCTACCCTTTGAGTCAGCAATACAATTTCCAGCCATCTACTTTAAAGGCACACATTCACTAATACAAAACCATAGATGCACAAGGCTATTTATTGCAGCAATATTTTGAATGGTAATACATGGGAACAACCTCAGTGCACAACTGTAAAAGATGGATTGAATAAGATATTATAAATGTGCATAATAGAATAATAAGCAGCTTAAAGATTAAAGAATACCTCTATGAACTTAACTGATAAGAGTACGTTTTAAGAAAGCAAAGCAGATGAAAAACTTAGGTTTTTTTGTTTTTCTTTTTGCAGTTTTTGGCTGGGGCCAGGTTTTAACCTGCCACCTCTGGTATATGGGGCTGGCACCCTACTCCTTGAGCCACAGGTGCCACCCAAAACTTAGGTTTAATAAGAGAGGGGATAAGAATTTGACTCTTTTCCTCAAAAAGAAATCCAAACTAAACCAGAAATGATTGAAAAGGGGCAGCTGGGGAGTGTGGAGTAAGAATGGAGCAGAGAAAGTCTTCTCTAAGTAAACCAGTAAACCTGTCCGTACTATATGTAGTATCATGCTGGCTTATGAACCAGGTAATAGTATTATCTACAAAAAAAAAAAAATTAATTAAAAAATTAAAGCATAGTTTTAATTGTACAAATTTAGAATTGAACATATTCAAAAGAAAACCAGAACTAAATTAAAAATTCGAATGTCCCTTGTAGGTTTATTGTAAACTGTGGTATTAAATTGCTATATTAATTCTGTACTCTGTCATATAAACTTTAGAATTCAGCAAAAGGCGACCCATATTTACTCTTTGAAGTCAGGATTTTTCACTGTGGTTAAATTGAGAATAAGGAAGGAATTGGAAAGGTGAGGAGATAATTCTTCAGTGTTGGATTTGAACTACAGGAATTCATATAATCTCAACTATTGTATGTATTTTTCAGCCCTTTTCTATTAAATTGCCTGGAGGGACATGCCTTCAAATCTTGGTTTCCAAATGTCATTCTCTAGAAACTAGAGCTCTGTGGACAGAGGGATAAGGCTAGGACTGGGTTAGAGAAAGTACAAATTGAGGCTGTGCTAGAAAGAAAATGAAAAAAAATAAAGTAGAGGAAAGGGTAAGTCAATGGGACACCTCTAAAGTAGAAATTCTCATCAGCCAAATGTAGACGATAAAACATGCATATTTTAAAAGCTTACAGTATACAAATTATGCAAATCCATGAGTCCACAGCAATACTCAAAAGCAGGAAAGGAAACGGGAAAGGGAAAGAAAAGGAAAAAAAGGAGAGAAAAGGAAAATGGAAGGGAAAGGAGAGTAAAAGAGAAAAGAAAAGAAGAAGAGGAGGAAGCAAGATGGAGAGAGAAAGCTTCTTTATAGAAAAATCTGAGGCATAATGTGTAGAATTAAATAAATTACTCCTTTGCGACCACAAATATACTAATTGACAAAGATGAGTGTCATTAAAGGATGTTGTTTTGGGTGAACAGTCACACCATCAAGAGCATCACTCCATTAATTTCTTGTTAATAATAAAGACGAAAGAGAACTTCCCATGTGAAAATTCCAGCAGTCACTATTGCAGTACTCACTGGGATAAAATGATATGTCTTCTGATGGTAAGGAAGGGAAAACACACACATTCACAGGAAAACACAAGGAGCAAACCCAGATTGTGAAATGACGCTTCACAGGTCCGTTAATCCATTCATTCCACAGTTGCTTACTGAGCATCCCCTGTGTGCCATACTCTGTCCTAGATGAGGAGTTTACTGAAATAGCAGGTGTCTCCTTAGCACTTTCCACTTTAACTTCAACATAGTAACACAAAAGGGTAACAGAAATACAGCAGAAGCTCCATACCTGACCACCTCCCTACACCCAGCACCTCCTTAAGTTGACCTAATTGTCATAGACCGAACATGCACCACCTGTAAGTGTCAGTACAGCTGGCCCAGTTCTTTATGTTTACTACCTCTGTGTGTTGACCAGTTTATCACAGTCCCTTGGGTGATCAACTTATGTAGGTCCTACTGGACATTTTTTAGATCATTTGGTCAGAGAAGAAGACTACACTGGTGAAATGACATTTGAATGGGATGCAGAACGAGGTGTCTGGGGCCAAAGGACCCAAGTCAAGAACAAGCCTGGCCTATCTGAGAAACAACTAGTCAGTTAACATAACTGCAGGAGACTTAAAAGGGGGGAGTGGTAGAGAATAAGAGTACCAGGCATGCTTTGTGTAGCACAATCCATTGAAGATGTGGTAAGGAATTTTGGATTTTATTTTATGTATAAAGGAAAATCATGAGAAAGAAAAACACCTGCCTACACCAAAAAAAAAAAAAAATCATATCATGTGGATAAAAATTATTTGCTTGCTGTTTTTTTAGTCTTATTAACTGAGAAGAGAATATAAAATACCATTTATATCTTTTAAAACATTTATTTTATGTAGATTTATGCTAAATACCTCCAGAGTCAACTATTCAGCTCTCATGCAATCGGAGATTATTAGAGAACTCTGAAAGGCTCTGGAAGAATTCCTAAAAGGAACCTGTCTTGAAACACAATTAGATGGAAGCTAGGGCACATTAATATGTGAGTTTTTCAAATCATATATTGTTTATAACTGATCCCAAACCTCTGAGAAAAGTTGACTCATTTTTATCGCCTAGGCTCACTGTATCTGGAATTGTTTCAAATTCAGCTGAGTCATTGTCTTCACTATTAGTTCAATTTTAAAGTTAAGAGAGAGAGAGAGAAATAAAAAGAACTCCTATTATACCACAGTAGAGAAAGGGTATATGACAGCTTTGAATGAAATGTAATAAATAGCCACCACTGCTTGAAGCGAGGAAAGGAGGCAGGTCTTCCAAGGCCATATTTTACCAAGCACTTCATTTGCTGGTGCCCGCGACTTGGGAGATGCTGGCAGGGGAGGAATTGAAAAAAATCTCTGAAAATGCTTAATTTCATTTTCAATTTAAGTAGCCGGAGCCTACTCAAAGAAATAGTCCCTGGAGTGAAATTTTGCAGCTGAGAAATTCTTTCAAGTCTCTCCCATTCCGCTGCTAACGTTCCTTAAAGCAAGAAATAGGCAGTTTGGTTCAGTTCCTGTTTTAGTTGCATCTGAGGGAAGAAAATCCCTCCGATGCTCCCTCCTGCCCGTCTTTCCTAATGTCTCTATCACAGTCTCTAATGGGTTCTCTCAACCTGATAGACAAGCTACTCCGTATATGAGTTTTCTTGGGGCTAATATTGCCCTCAATCCTCCCATGGCTTTTCCACTGCAGTCAATGGGAACTACATGACTGGATCAAGGTAGGATATATGGCCCCAGGAGTTTACTACAAATTTAAACTCTGAAAGAAAGCAAGAAAAAGCCAGAGGAATGAGAAAAAATGTGATGAATTGGCCTCCACTGGCACCTGGAAGTGAATTAGGGATACCATATACACTTACTGGGACGGCAGAGCCTATTTTTGAAGATACAGCTAAGGCAATAAATGTAGTCACATTTGAAAATAGGACTGGTGTACAGTCACAAATACCATTATGGTCAGAAGCAGAAGGTCCTTCTGGACATAAAACTGGAACATATTTAACATCCAGATAAATGGTATGATTTAGAGTAGTCAATATCACACTTGCACTATTGCCAGAAAAGATACTTTCAAAGCCCTTGGCATTGCCTTATCTTAAATGCAGAGAATATACTACATTTGGATTGTTTTTTTCTAATCTGTTTCATGAATCAGATTCCTGACTACTTCAGAGAGAACCCTGACTTTTCTTTTTTACCTTACACAAGTTAGTAAACCTTTATGAGCTGCTGATTCATTTTCCTGGAAATGAGGATAACAATTTGCTTACTGGCAAGTATATTGTGAGTTTACCTTGATTGTTTCAATTGTTTTGGAAGCTTTCTTGCAATCCTTGGGTGGAAGACACATATAAGTACTCTTAATTCTCTGGCTTGTGCCTCTTCTAAATGAAGGTTGTTTCCTCGTTGTAAAGAATGAGTTTCTGCACAATGCTTTTCTTGAATACAACTGCAATCATCTCAACAGTACAAAATTTTTAGGAAGAAAAATATACTACAGAAAATTTCAACCAATACTGAATTTATTAAAAATGAGATAACCCAATAATGTTTAATTTAATAGATGGAGCCTATTGTTAATTTTACTCTCCAGAACAGAGAATTGATCACCAAGAAACTAATAAACCAGCAGACAAACAAACTTAAATATATCAACAACTAAAACCATCTGCTTTCATCCTAATCTATCACACATGTGACAGCAAACATGATTTCCATCACTAGATGATACGATGTTGAATGCTTCATCCCACTTCTACCAAGTCTGGAATCCTGTAGTTCATGGTCTGGGAGATTTTCTCCCACACTCAGTAATTCTTGATCAAGTTTTTCTTGACTGAGGAGATCCCAGAGTCTTCAGAATCCCTGAGCTCTGGTAGTTGTTAAAATGAACCACGGACTTAACCTCATTGCCAGTGCTGGCCTTAACACTGCCCAAGGTAATGAGTACAGTTTCAGAGGCATAAACAGGATTCCCCATTCAAGAGCCATTTCCCCACCATTGGATATTTTGCCAGAAATGTCACATTATAACTCATCCTTTGCGGGCTGAATTATTTTCACTCTCCAAATAATTATGCATTAAAATGCAGATATTTCTGGGAGATTTAACATCTAAGGTTAATTTCTGAAAATCAACAAATATTTTGGGAGATAGAGAGCAAGGTCTCGTAAGAATGGAACAAAGAACAGGGCTTGAACTAATGAATGGATTGATAAGACTCAGGAGAAAGAAAAGGGAAATTAAAGAGGGAAGGGGAGGACACCAAAGGCCTCAGGAGATAAGATACTACAGTGGAATAAGGATGTTTACAACCACAGGAGAAAGCCGACTCACCGTTTCAAACAACTATCTTAGGGCAGTGTTGTGAAGAGGCCTTCCTAAGAAACCTTGTTTGGGGGATCCTCAAGGAGAAAAGAGTTCTTCCCCAAGTAGGTGTGAGACACCCTTACCTTATATCTCCTCCCCTTAGCTTCATGATCACTATGAGAATGTTGAAGGCTCTGAGTTCATCTGTGTTTAAACTCAGCTTTCCTAAATGTATGTACCACAAACTTTACTTTTAAGAAATGCACATTTAAACATTGACACCACACAAATACCAGTACCATTGAGATAAACATCCACAGTATTTTGGAAAGAAACTTTCTTTGAAATCAAAGGATTAGATTTAAGTTCTGGATTTATCACTATATACTCATGACTGCCTTAGTTTCTGCATCAGTTGATTAAAAAACAAAATAAAGTTTTGGCCACACCTTACACAATTGCTATACACACTAAGAACAGGCACTTAATTAATTGGAATATGTAAGGTAGAAGTTGTTATCTAACTTGACTTGGTCTGATCACCAATTCTGTGGACAGTCAGAACTCCATGGAACCCAACCATGAAACCCAAGTAACATGAGCACAATCCCTGGTGCTGTGGACTGAAGGCTTGTGGGTTTGTGTCATTCCATTCATATGTCGAAACCCTAACCTCAATGTGATGGTATTAGGAGAGAAGGCCTCTAGAAGGTAATTAGGTTTAGATGAGGTTATGAGGGTGGGGCACCCATAATGGGATTAGTGCCCTCATAAGAAGAGTAACCAGATATCTATCTCTCTTTCTCTGTTATCCTAGGCAGTGCTTCTTACCACAATAGTAGTGATTCATTATTCCTAAGGATACATTCACTAGAGACTTATTTAAGAGATTTTAATATTAATGGCATATTATTCTAAAGTGACTTTTTTTCCTTTAGGGAATGACTTGTACTTCATGAGTCACATAATAAGGGAAACAAAGAACCTGTACCTCTTTGTAGCAAGAACTGGAATAGCCACAAACACGGAGACTACTTTTCTTTCATGGAGCCTATTTTTCATGTATGACCTAAGACAGTAAAAATATCAATTCTTATCAGTATCAATCACTCGTTTTTTTTTTTTTTGAGAGTAGGAGATCAGAAATAAATGAAGGGAGACTTTTTCTTGTGGAAGGGAGGAGATGGAGCTACAGCCTGGGAGCACAGGAGCTCCCTAGTAAAAGGTAGCTCACTGGGCCAGCTTCTTGTGAAGGCCCAGCTCTCAAGGTACCTCCCCTGTGTGACATAAAATAGTTTATGTAGAATTGAACTTTAAACTGCATCCCTCCTATGTCATAGTTCATAAAAAGATAATGCTTATTGAGTAAATTTCTAGTTGATGCAAATGAATCCAGATAGTGAGGAAGTGCAGGGATTTGATCTGCTCTATTGCTCCATCCTCCAGAAGAGAAAGACACACAAATATCTCCCTGTGTTATGGCTTGGGATCATCCTATGATGGTGGAGAGGACTTCAATATCCAGGGCAGGAGAGAGGGGAACTCTCTTGAGGAACTGTTTTTAATTGATCTGCTCTTTGAAAAAAACTCTTCAAGATGAGAAAAACAAGATAGTCAATAATGTTTAATTGATACTAAACATTAAACTTAATGTTTAATTGACATAATGTAAGGAAAATCCAGTAGTTCCTGATAATAATGAAAAAGTTTGAAATATTGTCTTACCAAAATGTGACACAGAGACATGCACCAAGAGATTTCCTTGAGGGAATTGTCACAAACATTCGATTTATAAAAAATGCAGCATCTGCAAAGTGTAATAAAATGAGGCGTGGCAGCACTAAAATTGAGTGTAAGATTTTGTTAGGTAGCTAGAATGTTGCACACTGATGAAAATAAAATCTTTTTCATCTCCTAGTGATATGAGAGAAAATGGATCTATATAAAAGCTCAGCTATAAATTATTAAGAGCAACTATAAACTAATATGTTTTCTGAATATAGATACAGAAATCCTCAACAAAATCATAGCAAAACAATTCCAGCAATATGTAAAAAAGGTAATGCATGATTTGATAAGATTTGTCTCAGGAATGTAAAGTAAGCTTAGCATCTGAAATTAAATCAATGTCATATACCATATTAGTAGAATAAAGGGCAAAAACCACATAATTATCTTTACATTTGCATAAAAAGCATTTGGAAAAAAGTCCAACATGATTTTTTTATTGCTCTGATCTTTGGGAAAGCCACTATTTAAGATGAGAAAAACAAGATACCGAATAACATTTAATTGACATTGCCATAGCATGATACAGGGGAAAATTCAGTAGTTTCTAAAAATAATGAAAAGGTGTGAAATACTGTATTGCCAAAATGTTACACAGAGACACAAAGTGAGTATATGCTGCTGGGGAAAAATATTATCTTGTAATTTTTGGAAATGGAAGGGATATGGATTAGCTAAAATCACCTTGAAAAACAGAGAACTTGGGTGAGACGAACTCCCTGATTTTAAAAGATTTACAATAACCATTCAGGTGTGCTACTGATATAGGATAAGCATGTCATCAATAGATAGATGAAATAGAAATTAGATTCCAGAAAGAAACTTTTATTTTGTGGTTAAATTATTTGTTTAATTTTTTATTTTCAATTATTATGAATGCATGCTAGTTACACTGACAATTACACATGTATGTCTGTATAGGTAAGTGATTTTTGATAAAGGTGCCAAGGCAATCTAATAAGGGGAGAAAAGAGCAGTCTTTGCAACTAATGGTGCCATGACAACTGGGTGTCATAAACAACAGGAAGGAGCTGACCCTTCCTCACACCCTACAGACAAGTTAACTTGAAATGGATCACAGGTGTAAACATAAGAGGTAAGACTGTAAAACTCTTAGTAGACAATATGGGAGTAAGTCTTTCTGTCCGTGGAACAGCAATATTAGATTAGACACCCAAAGCACAAACAACAAAAGAAAAGCAGGTGCATCAGTCTTCATCAAAATTAGAAAACTTTGTATTTTAAAGGAAACCATTACGAAAGTGAAACCACTTTTTACTGAACAGATAAGCATATTCGCAAGTCATATATCTGATAAGATACTCATAGGGATTACATCTTAAAATATAATAATTAAAAGACAATTCTGTTGTTCAATGAACAATTGATCTAAATAGACCTTTGTCCAAAGATGACACGCAAATTGCCGATAAGCACATCCAACACCGTTAGTCATCAGGGAAAAGTGTGTCAAACTGACACGGAGATGCTGCTTCACACTCACCACGTGGCTAAAATTTAAAAAAAAAAAAGATAGACGATCATAAAATGTTGGCAAGATTGTAAAGAAATCGGTACCCTCACTCGGTGCTGGTGGGTTTGTAAAACGCTGTAGCCATTCTGGAGAACGGAGTGGCAATTCCCCCAATTGCTAAGCTTTCCACTATTATGAATGAGGCCTCTACTCCTAGGTATGTGCCCTGGTGAGGGAAATGGAAACACATATCCACACAGCTACTTGTATATAGACACAGCATTATTCACGACAGCCCCAAAGTGGAAACAGTCCAAATGTCTGTTAACTGAGGACTGATGAACAAAACGTGCTATATCCATCTAAAAATCAATGCAACACGAATACATCAACAAGAATCCATGTGAAAACAGGATGCTAAGTGAAATAAGACAGTTACAAAAGACCACAGACTGTAAGATTCCACTTAGAGGAAATATCCAGAATAAGCACATTCGTAGATACAGGAGCTAGATCAATGGTTTCCAGAAACGAAAAGGAGAAGGGAAGGAGAATTAATTGCTACTGGGCTTGAGGTTTGCTTCTGGGAGTGATAAACATATATTAAGATTAGATTGTGAAGATGATTGAACAACTCTGACTATATAAAAAAGTTAAATTGCATACTTTAAAAGAGTAAATTTTATGATGTCTGTGTTATACCTCAATACAGCTATGATGAAAATTATCAAAAGAAATTCCTTCTGCAATAAAATGTCAGAAGTAGCAATTATTGCTAATGATTTCTTGTACTTATTTGGGGGGTTCTGTGGTAAGTTCTTTCCTAGACATCACTTCATTTAATCACAGCAGCATCTTACAGACATGAGAATAAGAAGTGAACCCACTGTTATAGGCTGAATTGTACCACTATCCCCCACGGAGTCACATGGCAAAGCCCTAATACTTCATACTGCTAAATGTGGTTATATTTGGAGATAGAGCCTTTCTAAAAGGGATTAAGTTAAAATGAGGCCATTATGAAAAGGGGAAATTTACACAGAGACTTGGAGGGAGAGAAGTTGATGTGAAGACAGAGGAGCGAGACGGTCATGGCAAGCCCAGGGGAAGGGATGAGATAGGTCTCCCACCTTGAAGACACCTTAATCTCAGACTTCCAGCCTCCCAAACTGTGAGACAATAAATTTCAGCTATTTCAGTTACTCAGTGAATGATAATTTCTTACTGCAGCCATGGCCAACTAATATACCCATTTAGCAAAAAAAAAAAAAAAAAAAAAAAAAAAAAAGCAGACTGCACCAACAAGTGACTCACACAGTGTATCCTTCACCACTGATTTGAGAAATTACATAAAGCTTCCATTCAAAATTATAAAAGACACAGGCCTTGGTTGATTTACTGATTGCCTCAATTAAGGATTTATTTCCCCTGTATCTGTCTTATGGTAAGGCGTAATTGTGAAGTGAGCTCACGAGAGCCTCAGGGAGTTTACAAATACAGAGTTATATTTCATATGACAGCAGGATAGACCCAGGAGCAAATGCCAGTTTATGAGAAAAGAAGCACAGATTTAAAGACTGACTATGAAAATAAATAACATACATGCTATGAATGATGGCAGGGAAGATGACTAATTCTATATATATATTTTTTTATCCTCCCACATAACTTATATTACAATAGACTGGGAATATATGTCCAGACAGACAGAGCCTAAGTCAAGTTAGAAGACACTGAGCTCCTTATGATTGAAAGACAAAATGTATTACTTGCCTGAATAGTCAGCAAAGGCAAGGTGTTTGAGCAAATGCCAGATTTAGTTACAAAGTCTGGAAAAGAACTTTTGTTTTTTTTTATGATTTATGGATGATCCTTGTGACCTGTATGTATAGAAATTCTGTTACACATAATTCTCCAGTGTTATCCTGGAAAGTCAGCCTTATAACCTGCTCAGAATATTTGCTCTGATTCTCTGCAGGAAAAAAAAAAAAAACAAATCTTGAAGTCGAATCAATAGGAAAAAAGAGATTTTTCTTTATATCTGCAAATTACTGAATTTTAAATTAAAAATGTATCAAAATATATATACTAAAAATATTTTATGTATCATTTTCTTACATAGAACATATAACCTTATGTTCTATGCCATAATGTATATCATACACAATTTATAATATATAAGTAAATTACATATAATTTGCTTGTGCATTTATAGATAAAAATACATATAATCTGCTGCTTAGAAAATCTGTTCTGGAAGAATTACTTGTTTCAATCCTGTCATTAATATCTTCATACTTTAGTCAGAGAGACAAGGAAGTTAGTATGGATTCAGTGCATTGTTAATAATAATTCCAATAGCTAATATAACTTAGTTAATTCTCATAATACCCTGAGACATATGGTATTATTCACCTTCTTTATGAATGGTGGACATTGAGACTCAAATGGCATAAGAGAAACTGAGAGGTATGGCCTGATTTCAAACTCAGTCTTCTGATTCTAATGCCCATGCACCACTTTCCAATTAAATATATAGTCTTGTAAGATTCTAATAAAGAGCATCCGTTGTGTGCACACTAGTTGTTATGGTGGCACAGACTTGTGAAGAACACGGGGTCTGGTCCCTTGATCCCGTGACTTTAGATGAGTCCCCCCACTGGGCATCTCCTGTTCTCCCACCTGACGTAGACGTTGACACACGAGGCCGTTGGAGGCAAATAGTGTAGTGTAGCACGCGCTCCCAAACGTGAGCTTCGCAAGCTGAGTTCCCGCCTCCCTTCCCCGAATCCTTCATCTTCATCAGTAGGAACTGGGGAGGAGGTGCGCAGTCTTCAGGATGGATTCTAAGGAAATCTCATGGTGTAAAAGACGTCCAGTTCATTGTTTTAAAGACACAGATTTGGTTAATTGGTGTTTATCCTTCATAGATTAAAGAGGTGTGTTATGCACATAGTAGGTATTAATTAAAGATGAATTATTTTAATTGAAAATGATGACTAATATCATAGGACAGAGGCTAATAATTGAATGTTATTCTCTAAGGTTAGTAAATAAACCCGTTACTGTATTACTGGCATTATTATATAACGTAAACAAAAAATGTCTAGAAATAGAATAGTAAATCTGTAAATTTACACTTCATAATACTTTAACACTGTCTTTTACAGAAAAATTTAAAAAAATTAAAGAACATACCACCACTATAGCTAAAATAAAAACCTCTCTAGCTAGAGCAAGTCAGGTATCCAAGCAGCCCATCTTCTCTAGTCCATAGATGTATGGGTTGAAAGCATCATTTTGGTGAACAAATGCTCCACCGACAATAGTGAGGGTTGTCAAAGGTGGTTTGGTCTCTGTGAAAACATGCTCGTACTGATCTCTCCTCAGAAAGAGGAGGAAATGAAAAACCACATGTACCTCTTTTCAATGTCATGCTCTCTAGAAAGTAGAGATTACCTTTCCATGACAAGGCTCTCTTTTGTTCAAGCACAGGATGCCACAGGTAAAAAGATTACTAGGAACAAGGTACGTAAGTTAAGATATCCCAACATTCAGGGAAGCCGTGATGTTTGTAAGAGTAAGCCCTCAGGGGTTTTGACATGTACTCTTGTACTGTACCCCATAAATGCATTAATGTACACAGTCATGACTCAAGAAAAAAAATAAGTTAATAAAAAAAGAGCAAGGTCTCAGATTGTCATGTATTCTGGACTCTTTCTCCCGCCCCATCCAGTGCTTCTCTGTCCTATTTGATCTAAAATCTTACATTGGTATTAAGTACCATGTCTGTCGTAAGCAAAGAGTTTCATTAGCCAGCTTTGTTCAAAGGAAGAAATAAGAATAGATTATTTTTCCCATAAAACCACCAAAATAAAACCCCGTGGTAGATTTTTGAAAGTATTTTTTGTTAGACACCAGATAAGTCCATTTATGTAATCTAGTGCATTTTTAAAACAGTCTAAAGAAAAGACTGTAAAAGGTATCTAATGGTTTTTATTTTCAACAAACTCTGCCATGCTGGGGTTAATAAAGGCATATTTGGTGGAAACACAGAGAAATGGGCTCTGATGAAAATATTTTAACGAATATCCAGCTTCCCATACTGATAATGGCATCAGTAATAAGTGTAAGGTGGTTGCTTTTCTTTGCTTTTAGTGTTAAGGGCAGTGGGGCTTTTGTGGCAGCAGGGCAGGGAGGTCTGTAACATCGCCTGAGACGTGGTTGATAAGGGAAGGAGAATCAGAGGGGCCGACGATTCACTGGGCCGTAAGGAAGGAGTTTAGCGGATCAAATCTTTGACTCATTCCTATACTTACATCACATTTCAGTTTAGAGTATTTTTTATCAATCAGCTTAGATAAATAATTGCTAGTATAGGCACATATTGACACCAAGCTATCATTTTTTTAAAGCACAATTATTACGATTTTTTTTTTTTTGAGACAGAGCCTCAAGCTGTCCACCTGGGTAGAGTGCTATGGCATCACAGCTCACAGCAACCTCTAACTCCTGGGCTCAAGCGAGTCTCCTGCCTCCGCCTCCCAAGTAGCTGGGACCATATGCACCCTCCACAATGCCCAGCTATTTTTTGGTTGCAGCCATCATTGTTGTTTGGTGGGCCCGGGCTGGATTCGAACCCACCACCTTAGGTGTATGTGGCTGGCACCTTAGCCACTTGAGCCACAGGCGCTGAGCCAAGCACAATTATTTATGATCTTTTTCCATCTTACCTTCTACTTTTTTTCTTTCTTCCCCCCCCCTTTTTTTATTAAATCATAGTTGTGTACATTAATGTAATCACAAGGTACAATGTGCTGGTTTTATATACAATTTGAAATGTTTTCATCAAACTGGTCAACATAGCCTTTACGGCATTTTCTTAGTTATTGTGTTAAGACATTTTTATATTCTACACCTAGTAAATTTCACATGTACCCTTGTAAGATGCACCGTAGGCAGGTAGTGTTTCTGTGGTTTGAAAGTCACACAGACTAGCACAAGAATGAAATAACAAAATTAGCTATGCTTATAAAGTGATATAATGGCTTTATTTGTAAAGTAACTATAGAAATAGTCAGGATAGGTGAAATCTTCATGATTATTTTTGGTTTCAACTTCTTCAGTCATTCTAGCTTACATTATTTCTAAAGTTGCTGTGAAATAATAGTGATTCTGGTTTTGGTTTGTCCCCTTCCAAATCAACCCCTGGTGAAGGTCTAATGAACCATGAAATGATTTATAAGAAGAAATGAGAAGAAATTAGCAAGAAATTAGAGTCCTAGATAATTTGTTCATCAGGTAATTTATATCACCTTCTTCTTTCTAGGTGAGTGACTAATAAAAGACCTTTGGTACAAGTGTGGTGTCCAGAGGAACAGACTGACTTCTGAATGTTATTCCCAGACTTAATATTTCTTCATTTCCAAGGAATATGTAAAAAAGAAAACCCAGACCAGGTATACTGGTAGTATTAATGTGCTTTTTTTCACTACAAGGTAAGAATATTCTTAATAAAAATGACACCTACTTCCTTGCATGCTTTTCCTCTCACCAGGATATATCACAGGGCTCAAACCCAGCAAATGCGGAGATGATTACGAATCAATGTGCCAATAACGAATCCATACAACATGCAAATGTATTGAAAGGAACTGAAAAGCCGATGTTGCCATTGACTAGACAATAATTTCAATCAAGCCAACAGTGTTGGTCAAATAAATGTACTTGGCCAGGAGGTAACGAAACAAGTGTCAAGAGTGCTGAAAACTGTTTTGCTGAGTTACATGATGTTCGACTTCATTTGTGATTATTTGCCACGCTCATGCTGGAACCAGATTACCATAAAATCTTGTCAAAATTCAGGAAAAGAAAGATCTATCATGTCAAATCATCTGCTGTGATCAGTTCCCACTGCCCTGTAGTATCTGGAAAATTGTTGCCTGATACAGTGAACCTGTCAAACCCATAATTTTAACCTAAATATAGAATTAGAAAACATTACCTGCTTGAAAAATTATTCTACAGCTACTGAAGTATTCTACGCTTGAATAAGTAAAGGATCTTTATGAAGATTAAATCCATAAAATCCAGAAATGAACGCAGCATCGTATGTCCAGGTGGTTCAGAGGACAAACTTTCAGCTTGTGTTATTACTGTGTAGTCCCAGAAACATCGCTGCAAGGTAAATTGACAGAAAGCAGAAAATATTTACCAAACTTATCAAGGGTTCGAGGGGTAGTATTTTTAAGGACACCGTTTTATAAACCATTAAGTCAACAACAAAAATTGCAACCGTAAACTTCATGCTATTCATGATGGTGATATTATTGTCCAAATCTATAAAAAGGTTTATGTATAAATGCCTGCAGTGACCTTGCACTTTAGCTAAGAAAAAAATAACGTACTAAATAATGGTGTTTGTTTTCTAAGAATTTGGCAAGACATTAAAATTCTCCTCTTAGAAATAAAAACGTCCAGGGCATCTTACTCGGCTGCCTTTTTCTTTCCAATCATTTCCCTCGTAGCATTTCAAAATCCTTCCACTAACATTCAGCAGCACTTTGAAAAATAGCCTGGAGTTTTACACTTTCGCTTTTAGATGACAGATTTGTGCATCAATAAGCTGTTGAGTGAATGAATAAAGTCTCCAGAAGCTAAAATGGAAGACTAAATGTAAGAATATGGATCTCCTGGAAGGGGGAGATTCAAAGACGTAAAAGATAGAAATTGCCTCTCCCTGAAAAGTACTACCGAGCTTGAGGAAAGGCACTTTTAGGAATATTGCACAATACCTGAGTTCTCTCAGCTCTCTATTTTTACCCTATGATGACTCTGTGGCATGTTTGCCTATGAGAAAAATTTGTGCAAGTTATGTAGCATCTTGGACTAGGAGACAATCTGCAGGTTATTTAGTTTAGCCTTCCTTGGAGTACAGTAATATCATCTGCAGCAGTGATGCTGAAATGTTTACTTTTATAGCTGAATACTTCCTTCAAAAAAATTCTACTTATATATAGAGAAAAGAATTCTACTTATAAAACCAGTATATTAAGTAGGAAAGAGTTTTGCTACACTGGATGGAATGGGGAGGTGTAGACCACTACAGAGGGGCAGGACCTCCAGGTCCCCGCTAAGCAAAGTCTGAATGCAACTGTTCTCTAAAATCCTGAAGAGGTTGCAGTAGCAGCAAGCTCACCACTTAATGAGGCCACATGCTCTGATTAGGGGCAACTCTTGGTCTTAAATTGTGCTACTTACCTTGAGTCAAAACATGCCTCCCATTAATTTCCCACTAGTTTTGCCCACCATTGCTACTTGTATCAATTCTATGGACTTTTCCCAGTAAAAGCTCTTCAAACACTTAGCAGCCGGTGTGATAGCAAATATAGACCTTTTCTTCTCAACAACATTCAGAAAATCTTAAAGTCCCTAAGTATGTCATAAGTAACATTTTATTGTCTTAACACATGCCAGGCACATGTGCCATATTTTGCTGTGCATAAGGTCTACTTTTTGCCTGAATTTTTGAGAGAAAAATGAGGATGTACATTGCACATGTGCGGTACTAATTCTGAACCTATATAAATGTTTTCAATTCTTTTATTTATGCTACTTAGAAAGCAATAATGACAACCATATGGAAAATAACACCCTGGGATATGGTACGACGGACTTACCAAAAAGCATTTTTGGCCAACAAAGACCAACATATTTCTCTTTGTATATTGTAGGTGGAAACTAGCAATCTAGCTGATATTTGTACACAATTCCTTTAAAATACAAAAAAAAAAGTACTTAAATATAAACAGGTGAAAATTTGAGTTAAAAACTAAAATGCAAGATTTTTTACCCGAAAGTTTCAGTTAAAAAAAAAAAAGCATGGGTGCACATTATGCATGGGGGCATCATACATGGTACTCTGCGTGTGTTAAGGCACCACAACCCAATAACTGAACTCTATTATTATTAATTAAACCTTTTTTACAGAGGCCAGGCAAGCTCCTCAAGGTTATATATTTAAATAGTAGAGCCAGAATTTCAATTTTTTTATTTTTATTTTTATTTTTTTGAGACAGAGCCTCAAGCTATCCCCCTGGGTAGAGTGCCATGGCATCACAGCTCACAGCAACCTCCAACTCCTAGGCTCAAGCAAGTCTCCTGCCTCCGCCTCCCAAGTAGCTGGGACCACAGGCACCCGCCACAACACCCGGCCATTTTTTGGTTGCAGCCATCGTTGTTGTTTGGCGGGCCTGGGCTGGGGATTCGAACCCACCACCTTAGGTGTACGTGGCTGGCGCCTTAGCCGATTGAGCCACAGGCACCAAGCCAGAATTTCAATTTTATATTGTGCTTTTTAAGCAATTTTTTATTGTGATTATTACTAAGAAAGAGAGTTCTCTATTTACAGTATTTTTTTAAAGTCCTTTATCCTATATATGTTCTGCAAATATTCTTTTCCCAGTCTGTCGCTTGCATTTTCATTTTCTATAAGAGCAGTTTTCTTTACTCTGATACCTGACCTGTATTTTCTTTACTTTCTCAATGCTTCTTGTTTGATTTTTTCTGGTTTAGCTCTTGTGTTTAGAGCCCTCATCCAGTTATACTTAATTTCTGAAGTGAGGCAACGGTTATTCGTTTTTTTCCATATATACATCCATATAGTCCAACACCACTGGTTGACATAACTATCTTTGATCTATCAAATTGTTGGGGCACATACTTTTGAAATCACTTTATTATATATTTGGGCACTCTTCTTGAGTTTGTTTTGTGTCACTGAATTATACCTATTCTAGTTTTGTGTGAAAGTGTTTCTGACTTTTTGATTTATTTTGTGTTTGTAATTGAAACATAATAATTGTATGGATTGATGTGATATGTACAATGTGACACTTCAGTTGTGAATTCTACTCTTACGCCATCTCACCCTGTTGTTTTACCTGCCAGGTAAGTCTGGAATTCTGGTCATGTGAGCTTTCCAGCTATTTTTCTTAAAAAAAAAACAAAAACAAAAACAAAAAACTAAGATATTTAAACTTTTATTAAAAACACTAAAGTATTATTGTTAAATTCTAAAACACTCAGCTAGGATATCAATTCTAGGAAAATGGTGTTTCTCCCCATTTCTTACACCTTCTTTATTCTCTGCAATGTTTTGTAGGTTTCTATGCACTGATCCAACACAAATTTTGCTAAATGTATTCATATGATTTTCTATTTTTTGAACCCAAATTAAACTGTGGTTTTGAAATTTCAATATCCACATTTTTACTTATGCTATATAGTAGTACAATTGATTTGTACGTATTAACGTTGAGTTCTAAAAACAGTAAAGTCTCTTTTTTTGGAGAGTATTTTGATTTTTCCTAATTTTCAACAGACATTTTTCTACAGTAAATAAAACATTTTATTTCTTTCTTTCCAACGTTCACGCCTTAGTTTTGATTTATTGACACTTCTAAGATCTTTAATAGACTGTTGAGCAAAGTGGTGAGATAAAGAGACTAACTGGTTACAAACATAGGAACAAGGTATTCAGTCTTTTATCAGTAAATACAATATTAGGTACATGAAATTCTTCTAAATGCTTTTTCTCAGGTTCAAAAAGTTCTGTTGTTTGCTAAAGTTTCTTTTTTCTTTTTTTTTTTTTTCTGCTTGGTTTTTACTATTGGATTCAATTTGTTATCATAGTTTTCAGGATTTTTGTTTCTGCAGACTCAACGTGCAGTGGCAGGGCAGGAATGAGGTTGAGAACCCAGTACAGACATCCCTATGCAAGACAGAAAATTCAGGGGCATGAACAAGTTGCCATCCACAGAAATTCTGGAATCTGGCCGTGCAAGTGCTGGGAGTTGCCTGATTCTCATGACATGTGAATCACTTCCCACGGCTCCCAGGTCTTCTCTGGGGCTCTTTGTTCTGTCTTCATCTTTCCACTGTCTTGAAAGGTGACACTTAAAACAGGTGGGCTCTTTCCTACTTGCTTGCTTTCACTTGAATTTCAGGGTACAAGAACCTGATTTTGTTTGTTTGTTTGTTTGTTTGTTTGTTTGTACTCCTTGTGTCTCCTTCTGACAGTCTAAGCTGTCAGAATTCTGCTGATACAATTCTCACAAAATCTGTGTGGGTCTCCTAACAACCCCACTGTTTGATTTCACTGGGCAAAGGCCACGCCCACCCATCTTTGCTTGCCACCCTCTCGGTTTTGGACTCCCATCAGGATTGTTGAAAGGAAATGACTTTAGCCCACGAGTGAGAAATGCCTTTCGTCCCACAGCCCACAGAAGTGAAATACTGCTGACAGCATGAGTGATCTTGGAAATGGATTCTTCACAGTCAAGACGAAATAAACAGCCCCAGATAAAAGATAAACTATATTCTCATTAGATAGCTCAAGCCAGAGGTACCTGAGTAAAGCACACATGGGTTCCTGGACCAAAAAACTGCAAGAAAAATAAATATTTTTTCCCCACATTTCATCTGGGGGGCCTAGGCTATGTGGGTGATCAAGGTAAGTCAGAATGAAGGAAATCATGGCTCTGGTGCTGGAAGTTGGAGCATCCCATAAGGGAAAGTTTCAGTGTACCTACCTCAACTGCAACTCAATACAGGGTCATTCGGGGCCCTCTACAAAAGAATCGTCATGTCCCTGAGAGTCTTTTTTTGTTTTATTCTGGGAACTTCCTCCCGCTAACAACGGGCCTGGTTTTGACTGTTGTGTCCTTTGCTGAGGGCTCTGCTTTGCTTATGATTTTCTTTTTGCCTTGTGTTCTGTTCATCTCTAACTCTCTGTCTAGCGAGTTTCTATGTAAAGTCAACTTAAACATCACCTAAGCCCTAAGCTTTTTTTTTTTTTTTTTTTGAGACAGATTCTCACTCTGTCACCCTTGGTAGAGTGCCCGGGTCATAGTTCACAGCAATCTCAATCTTCTGCACTCAAAAGATCCTCTGGCCTCAGCCTCCTGAGTAGCTGGGACTACAGGCACCTGCCACAATGCCCAGCTAATCTTTCTATTTTTTAATAGAAACAAAGTCTCAAGCTTGCTCATGCTGGTCTTAAACTCCTGAGCTCAAACAATCTCCCTGCCTCAGCCTCCCACAGTGCTAGGACTACAGGTAGGAACCACTGTGCTTAGCTCAGCTCAGTCTTCTTATTTTTAAATTTAACTTTTTATTAAATCATAATTGTGTATGTTTATGCAGTACAATGTGCTGATTTGATATATAATGTGGAATGCTTAAATCAAACTGATTAACATAATCATCACCATTGACTTATTTTTTGTGGTAAGACATTTATATCTTACTCTTAGTTATTTTGAAGCGTGCCCTTGCATTGAGTGCATCAGGTGCGACCCACCAAATGCACACCCCCCCACCCCCACCAATTGCCTCCCCTCACCTGTCTTCAAACCAGGGTTTCCTGACCTGTCTCCCTGTCCACAGTTACCTGTTTCTTAGTGGTTCTCCACCTCCCTAATGCTGCGGCCCTTTAATACAGTTCCTGTGGGTGGCGACCCACAGGTTGAGAACTGCTGTGTACCTGTGTCCTGCCAGGGTTTGTTGACATTGCTCCTTCAACTTATGAGGTAATCAGTGGCATGTAACTATTTCTCTGGTTTCTTATGGCTTCTTTTGTAAATGTCTTCTTAACTCTACAAACTTGAACAGTCCCATAAAGTGTGCAAATGAATCAAGTATACAAGAAGTTCGATAGGACTTATGTTCACTAAGTACACGCCTGATCATCAAGGCGCCTTCCCCTTCCTCTCTCTGCATCTCTTCTTTGTACCTGTGCCTGTGCCTCAGCCCAACGTGCTGCCAAGCAAAACAGTGCCTGGTAGTCGTCCACCGAGCTACCTTCAGATCAGATGGAAGAGGGTCTTTGGGTGTGGAATTTATCAGCTCCCTGACTCTGAGTCTACCATCTCTCTAAGTTTTTGCCATTTTCACTTTTTTTGTAGCCACAGAATACTGTGGAAGCAATACTTAGAATGGAATTAAGGCTTAGAAGAATATACCTTAAAATATGGTTAGAAAGTGTAAATGGGAAGACATGCTTTGCAGGTCAGATAGTGCAAATTTCTTAACTTTTATTAAGTTTATCTAGAGGCAAATAATCAACACGACATCATTACATTTTCAAAGGGATAATGGTTATGGATTGGTAAAAACACATGTCTCAGCTAAAGTAGAACTAAAGTCTACAGGCTTGCCTTTGTGACTCAAACACTCCGTATTTCCCTCCCTTTTTTTCTGTATTCCAGCAAGAGCAGAGGAAATAACTTACTTTACAAGCAAGAGTTGAACGTATATAACAGGATGTCTTACAGCTAAAAGCCGTCTAGCTCACCATCCTTCAGAATTACTAACAGGAAATGAATGGTTTCCAAAGATAAAAACAAAATAAATATAAATACACTTAATCTGCTTAATCAAGGATACAAACATCTGTGCCACTGAGCAAAAATATTTAGAAGAAACTAGTTTCAATACATTTCAAGAGAGATAACGATTATTTTGGAGAAAAAAGTTCTGCTCCCCCTCCAATAAGGTTTCCAACATACCATTTCCATATAAACCCTTCAATTCAAAGAGTCTCCGGGATTCTGGCAGGCACAAGTCTGTCAGCAAAGTTTCTTGGTGAAAAAGTATAGAAAAGAAAAGAACTAGGGAAACAACTGGATATGTTAACCAAGTAACGCATGTTTGAAAAAACCTGCATGCTAGAATTTTTTTTACAACTGATCTGCATTTTTAAGTCTTTTTTTTTAGAACTATTTTTATTCTATTGTTTCAGATTAATCAAGGATACTAAGAATTAGGTTACAATGTTTACATATGTTAGGTAAAGTCCCTCTTATAATTGTGTCCTGCCCCCAAGAGATGTCCACACACCCTACTGTTGTGCCCATTAGGCAGGAGCACACCAATCCCCCCTCCCTGCTCCCTGATTCCCTCGCCCCCCCCTCTTAAATTGACTTGAGTTTTTGTCTTATGTGGGTATTAGATCATCTGCTGGCTTCATGTTAGAATTGAGTACATTGGATTCTGTTTCTCCATTCTTGTGATGCTTTACCAAGAAGAATGTGTTCTAACCTCATCCAGATTAATAGAAAAGATGCAATGTCTCCATCTTTCTTAAAAATTCTAACTTTGTTTGCAGAATGTGAATTTTCAAAAATGCATTATTTTTGCTATCATAATAATAAGGTGACTTTGCTACTATAAATAACCTATTTCTTCTTTTGTAGTTTGCCAGTTATACCTCCTTATTCTTCTATGGACAGTGACCATCCGACTAAAGCCCAGAGTCACATTTCCTCACTTTCTGTCTTGTTTTTTTTTTTGTGTGTGTGTGTGTGTGTGTGTTTGTGCATCTATAAACATTATTTATTTATTTATTTTGCGGTTTTTAGCCAGGGCTGGATTTGAACCCGCCATCTCTGGCATATGGGGCCGGTGCCCTACTCCTTTGAGCCACAGGCACTGCCCTCTGTAAACATTCTTAAAGGATTTTGTGCTTAATATTTTTTTCCCTTTAAACAGGTTGTATTTGTTCATATAAACTCTTTTAGGTCCTATATTTTTCTTTCAGTACTTTATTGCTGTGATGCATCCATTTTTGTTTATATTGTTGTAATAAAATAGTTAATAAATGTAATCTCTAGTTTACAGATTTTTTCCCCACATACCCCATGTTAAATATTGTCAATATTTTCTTATATACATGAAAAGGAGGTAAAACTAATGGTTCATAAAATCTGAATGCTCAAAAAAAAAATGTGCGTGTTCAACCAAATAAAAATAAAAGAAAACTATGAGAGAACCAAGATGAGAATGCCACGATCCAAAATACTAAGATGACTGTGATTGTGTGCACTCAAGTTCCACATAATTTCTGATGAAACAAGTACTTTTTACACCCATTCCAAAAAATTAAGTTCATGTTTAACTACATGAAATACTTACTTTCCTATAGAAAAAGATTAAAATCTTCAAATAAGCTGAAACTGTTTTAAAATCCTATTTCCTTACAGAACTAGAGGGGCGGTCAACATTACTGTGTCAGCGACTTGGCTCTGGAGACAACATTGTTGGGTTTAAGCCTCACTCTCACCGTTTCCTAACTGGTGACCATCAGCAAGCTTCCTAACAGCTCTTGGCACAGTCACCTTATCTGTAAAATGGAGATAAAAATTGGATCCAGTCAGCAAAAACGGAGCTACTGCAATCTTTATGGGAACAAAACAGTTTAATAGAGAGATCAGGCAATGTAAAAATGGGAGAAGGTGGGGTAGGAAAGATTTAGATAAGAAGGCTATAGCCAGAGAACCAGAGAAATGGCCCCAAAGGACTTCAGTCTGGCTTACTAAGCAGACGGAAATGTCAGAACTCACGAAGGAAGTCTGAGCTTCGGCTGCATCTGGCCCCAACGAGTGTGGACAGGGAGTGCACAGAAATCTCAGAAAACAAAATGTCTGGGAGCCCTAAATGCAATGAGAGCTCAATAAGGCTGATCAGCCAGAGCTTAGCAAGGGGCTGAAGAGAGGCTGCACCTGCCGCCACTGTCTCCTCAGAACACCGACTTCCTCTTTGCTTTGCAAATCTCAGGCTTTCTTCTCACGGCAAACTTAACCCAGAGTCACTGATAGAGAAGGATCCCAGCAAATATAGTCCTTGACTTCTCTTCCATAAGGAAACTTAGATGTAGAAGATAATGACTGGTAAACACTTCATAACAGTTTAAGTAAAATAATGTCTGTGAAGTACTCAGAATCCCTGGTTCAAAGAATACATTCACTAACATACCCAATATTTTACACAATATGGGATCCAGTAAAGTTGCTCTACATCTCTGAATATACAATATAAATAATGTGAAATTGTTATTTCCTGACAGGGTGCACCTGTCACGTTTCTTTTCATAGACATACTTGGTCCTTGGGACTTTATGGCGTAGGCACTCAGCATGCTAGCCACCTCCACCCTCTGTCGTAAGCCATCTTCTGTATACCTGAGATTGGGTGATATATATATATATCGTGTATATATATATGTATGAATGAATATACCTTAAAGTTCTGGAGCCTGGAAAGTGTAAGGTTGAAGGACCTTGTCTGATGAGGACTCTCTGCAGAGTCCCAAGGAGGTCACATAAAGCATCTCAGGGTAAGGGGCTGAGAGTTTCAGCCCTCAGACAAATTTCTTCAATAATCGACATGCATAAGCCACTGCACCACGCATGTTGAGTGTGAAAGTGATACACGTGTAAAATGTAGGTATTACCACCCAGGAATTACTATGCAGAAAGAGATCTGTTTTTCAAGCATTGCCTTCTGAGGACAGTCAGCAGAGGTGTGTCAAGTGCCTCTGAATATTAAATCAAAGCTTGTTTTAAAGGAAACAAAAAGAGGTCCAGAGAAGCAGTACTAAAAATGGTGGTTCAAAGTCATGGCTTAGAGGCAGAGTTCTGAGCTGAAACCCCAATTTTGCCACTTATCATTAATAGTTATGTAACCCTGTGTGATTTATTTAAACACACCTCTGCCTCTGTGACTTGGTGATAGTAACGGCAGCTACCTCATAGCATTACAGGGCAAATTAAATTAACTAATATACTTAAAATGCTATAAAAGGTTCTTAGGATCATTATTATTAATTTCCAGGATGAACTGATTGGCACAAAAGTGAACAGCCTTGCCATAGGATGGACAGATTATGCCATGAAAGAATTATGTTCCACAGGGATGATGCATTTGGGAGGCTGTTAATGGTCATTTATTCCGTCAAAGTTTCCAGAATGCAAGGCGGAGACAATGGCTTGAGCAGATGGCTGAGTAGGATCAGTAACAGCAGCAGAGAGAAAGGGTAAAGGGGTCAGGGAGATGAATGGCTGAGTCAGTGGAGTGAAATGCCTCACCCTTCATGGTGGGCAGGGGGGAGGACAGACAGGGACGCAGCTTCTCGGGAGCCCCTCTTGCATCACTAATCCGGCCACTGCACATTGAGTGATAACGATGAGAACCACCAGCGTGGTCTGGCTGTGCGACTGATGAAATCACTTCCACTTTTTCTTTATTTTCTTATCATCTCTATGGAACTTCCCAATTATTTGTGATCAACCCTATGTTTCTCTGTTCCTAACAACATAAAGGTATATAATGATTTTTAAAAGGGAGACATAAAAACATTATTTGGGGCACAATGGAATAATAGAATAATGTATGAACAGAGAAGATACGATGTACGGAAATAATTACAGGGACAGACCTATTTCATTCTTCCACTACCAGTCCCTCCGCATCCCTCTCACGCCCCATCAATAGTTTCACCCAACATAGATTTTGGGGCTTCGCCAAGTGTAAAATTTGGTGAGTACTATTAACTGTCTACTTTGAATATGCTTAGAAAATAAATGTTATCACTAAATGGACAAAATGCTGGTGGAAAAAGAAAGGGCAAGCAAAGCATAGAGAAAAAAATGACAACATGTCATGTTTCTGGGACCTCTGTGTTTTTTTATATTAATTAATATGGAGCTATTATTATTTCCCATTCTTAATAACTGCTTAGGCTCTCCTTCAAATCTCAGTGATTATTATGACATATCACAATTATAATCACATAGTTATAATTATATGGCACATGACTATATATCACTATATAACACCACTATATATTGTTGTTTTAGTTATCTGTTTCATTCAAAAATTGCTATGTAACTAACATTTAATGTCTTTAAACTATGCAAGTCAGAAGACAATAAAGTAGTATTTTTAAATCACTAAAAGAAAAAAAAATAAACCCAGAACTCTATAGGTAAAGATCCATATTCAGTCAACAGATCTAGAAAAAGCTATCAAGATTTTCAGAGCACTATCTTTGCATACCTTCCTTCTCACTAATATTCTGCCCAGTATAGCATAGGCCCTTCAGAATCTCTGGCATCTGATCCTCAAGAGCAAGACTTTTCGGGTCCTTTTGGGTTCGTACATAGAGTGTTTCTCCCACTCCTTCAACAGAAAATGGCACGTACTCTTCACGATCAATGCTTTTCCATCATAGAGCTAAAGGCCCAAGGCAACAAAAGAACTCCCAATGCAAGGAAAGGTAATTGACTCAATGACACACAAGGCACATGCACTTACTTACCTGGGGCAGACACTGAATGCCCTACAAGCTTGTAAGAAGAAATCAGTAAAACTTGAAATTTTCAATAGATTACTAAACCTGAGATTGGGTTGGCTTCCATATGGAACCCATTGGAGCTACAGATATTTGGGGAATCTGAATTCATGAATTCTTCCTCCTAGACTTTCCCAGGCTTTTATAAGAAGGATTAACAGCAGGACTGGCAAGTTTAGGGGAGGGAAGGGACAGCAGCAACTACAGGAAAGACACAAAGCCCTGCTCAGATTTGGATTCTGTCTTTCTTATAGAATAATGACTTAGTCACTGGGAGAAGAGCAAAACCCATTTCCCTGTGATTGCCAAAAAAGAGAAAGTCAGTGGGAATATTTTACCCCAAAGATCCAGAGACACAATACTTATTGAAGACTGAGGCAGAACCAGAAAAACAGAACAACACTATCCTCCATCATCAGGTGAGCAAACGTGGAGAAACTGCTACCAGTGGTCTACTATAGGTAGAGGGGCAAGAAGGAGAAAGAGCTTCTCTGAAGGATAGGAACAAGGGCAAGGCCTATAGTAAGGATGGAACAGATATTAAGAAAGATATTCTTGTAAAGGAATGCCACCCTAAACACAAGACAATGCTGAAGGAATTGGCAGCCTCCTATGTATGAGCATCAACTATAGCATCAACAAAACTCAGACCCAGCTCAATAACTGACTTCACTGATTCAACAACCCAATAGAAGTCCATCAAAAATCAAGGCGTACTCAATCTCAGGTATACTCTACTTACCTCACTCTTTACTGCCATATACAATAGAGAATACGACATGTACACTAGTAGTATATTCAGCTTCAACAAACATTATGAGACCCACCATAAAGCAAGCAAAAACAAAAACATGTCCTCAAGAGACAACAGGTGGACTGGAATCTGGTGCAGAGGTGACTCAGATTTTGAAACTATCAGATAGGGATTTGTAAAATAGCTGGGATTAAAATGTAAGAATCTCTTGATGAAGAAGGTGACAACACTGATGTATTTTGAGCAGAGAGATTAAAAACATATAAAAGAATCAAATGGAGATGTAAAATAAAAAATAGTAACCAAGATAAAATATGCATTTGAAAGCCTTAAGAAAAAATTCTGTGAACTGATATTAGTTCAATAGAAACTACACAACTTGGCTCTGTGCCTGTAGTTCAAGTGGCTAAGGCACCAGCCACATACACCTAAGGTGGCAGGTTCGAATCCAGTCTGGGCCTGCCAAAACAATAATGGCTGCAACCAAAAAATAGCTGGGTGTTGTGGTGGGTGCCTGTAGTCCCAGCTACTTGGGAGGCTGAGGCAGAAGCCTTGCTTGAGCCCAGGAGTTAGAGGTTGCTGTGAGCTGTGATGCAATGGCACTCTACCCAGGGGACAGCTTGAGGCTCTGTCTGAAAGAAAGAAAGAAAGAAAGAACACAACTTAACCAACAAAAAGAATAAGGCTGACATTAAAAAAAAAGAATAGAGTAAAAAACAAGGGATATAAACTAAGCTGTGCATATTTGAAATTCCAGAAGTAAAAAACACAGATGGAGGCCCAAGAAATACATAAAGAGATACTGATCATTATTTTGCCAAAATGAATGAAAGACACTAAAATCATACATCCACAAATCACAAAATACCTTGACATATTATATTTGAAATGCTAAATAAAATAAAAAGTCCTGCAGGAAGCCAAACAAAAAAAGACATTTTACATACACAGAAACAAAGAGGATAATTTACCAGACTTATCATCAGAAACTATGCAAGTCAGATGACAATGGAGTAGTATTTTTAAAGCAACAATAAAAAGAGAATTCCATATGCGCAGACCCATATTCTGCCAAAGAATCAAGAAAAAGCCATAAAGAGTTTTGGAACATTGTCATTGCATAATGTCCTCCTTACCAGCAATCTGTCGAGTATTTATTACCCTTTTCTAAGACATTGGAGAGTAGTATAGCTTACTATCCAATGTCTGAAATATGTGTATTTTTAAATTTTGTCCACGTTTCTACTTTTTAGGCAGCAGGAGGGCAATTTTGTTTTTGTATGTGGCTTGATTTAATTTTTTCATGATTTACTCATTCATGGCAGAAGGAGCCGTCCTCTGTTTCTTTCTCATTTTAACTATTATCAAAATTATTGTCATGGTTTCCTTCCGTTTGATTCCACAATCTCATTGGTAGGTATGTACCCAGAAGAAAAGATATCATTTTATTAGAAAGACATTTGCACTAGATTGTTTATCACAGTTCTTTTTTACAATCGCCAAGATGTGGACTAAAAGCCCAACAACCCAAGAATGAATTAATAAACTGGTATAAATATACCATGGACTACTATTCAGCCATCAAAAATATGGAGACTTTACATCTTTTGTATTAACCTTAATGGAGCTGAAAAACATCTTTCTTAGTAAACTGTCACAGGAATGGAAAAGCAAGTACCCAATATACTCAACACTAATAAGGAGCCAGTAGATGATCTCATACATGCCCACATAAGAGAAAAACTCAGTTCAGTTCAAGTTTCAGGGAGCAGGAAGGAGGCAGGGAAGAGGAGCAGGGAGGGGATTGCCCATTTATTTAACGGGCACAAAGTTAGGGTATACGGCACAACTCTTGGGTGCGGGACACAACTATAATAGGGACTGTACCTCGCAAACATCGTAACCTAGTTGTTCGTACCTTCCCATTAACCTGAAATTAAATAAAAGGAAAAAAATTATTGTCACAATTTAAATTCAATTTATATTTTAAAAAACACCACTGTTTTCTGTATCTCACTTCTCCCTAGCAGCACACACGGTCCTAAAGTTTGGTGGTGAGTATGTAACGAACTCTTAGATCCTTTTGTCTCTTTCTCTTCTCATAGTCAGGCAGCCATGGCGTCTCTGCCTCGGCAAGGAATGGTGTTTTATTTCAATCTAAGGAATTTGAGTGTGGGAGAATATGACAGTATCTGTGACTCTTCATTGATCTGTACATCCTTTAATCCTTTTTTATCTTTCTATCTTCATCATCTCATCCTATGAGGGGACATTAGACTCAGTCACTCATCCTATCATCAGAGTTGTCATCACAGAAAAAGTGATGAAAGTTTAAATGTTATCTTGGAATGTCAGGGTCCTGCCCTGGGGGCAGGGTCCCTTAAGACCCGTGGAACTGGCAGTGACCAACTGAAGAAACATAACGTTAGAAACTGTGAGAGATAAAGAGACAAGACACACAGAATAGAATTCTCAAAGGTGGGAGCACAGGGGACTGACACCTGTTTGTGGGGTTCCGGTGAGTGGCCCCAAGTGTTTGCTCCACTCAGCTTCTATTGAAGGCTATTTGTTCATTAGCCCAGAGGGTCAGCTGAGGAAGGGAACAAAGACTTCAGCAGTTTCTCTGGCAAGCATATCAGCTCCTATTGTTTCTATAATCATTAACTTTAAGGATCTGAGCAGCCTTGAGACATCTGGAACCTGAGCCTTGTGTAGGGACAGCCTCCTACCTGTGGTAACATGCACAGACTCCTAGAGGGGTGTCAATCCCTGCGAGTTCACTGCAGAGTAAAACTCCACTGATGTCAATCTCCTCTGAAGAATGGAATTTTCTTCTCATCACTGCCACAGAGTCATCTTCCTTTGTGACAAGGGGTATAGGCCCTCCTACCCATATTTCAGGGGTCAGGCTATTCCCTTGATCTCTGCGCTAACCAAATACAAATCTCCACAATGGGTACAGGCTTTGACAATGGGCAGGAGGCAGCCTAGTTAATGTTTCAAGCCAGGCCTTGCACATAGCTTCCTCTGTGGCCATCACTCTTTCAGAGTGTTCACAGACCCAGCAGGGGTGTTAGCAAGCTGTATCCCCTACAGGCCAGGCTTCCAGGAAACTGCTCAGATAGGAAATTTAGCAGCGGCTGGTTTAAAGGTAAACTAGCTGACATTTTTTGTTCCGCCTGCCCACATGGAATTAATGGATAATAGTACACTAACCATCCTTGGATATTTGGTAATTATCCACAAGTTATCATCTAATCAACTTATGTGATTATTGAGTAATAATTGAGGATTCTAACAATGCAGTTAGCTTGATTTTTGATGATATAAAATCCTGCAGTGGGAAGAGCAGAAGTCTTCCAGAGACCAGTGTCCAACACCAGCGACCACTGTCTCTCTGCTGTCGGACAGACATTGCATTCATTCATTCATTTATTCTTTATTCCTTTTATTTCTTCATTGGTTACTAGGCTATCCATATTACTAAATACATTAAAGTCTGAGGCAATAAGTATCCTCATCTGAAACATTGGGATAATAATTCTATGATGACATCATATTCATTTATGTATTTATTAGAGAAACACCTAAAATAATGTCTGGCTCATAATTGGCCAGCAGTTAACTCAATTCCTATCATGCCCCAAGCAAGATTCATGTTGCCTTGATATAATTCATAGTTGAGAATTATAGATAATCCATCTAAAGAAGCTTGGGTGATCAAAAAATTCATATTTATTGAACAACAAACAGAGCCCAAAAGCTATGAGGTTAGCTAGTTTTTTTTTGTTTATTTTTTTGCAGTTTTTGCAGTTTTTGGCCAGGGTTGCGTTTGAACCTGCCACCTCTGGCAAATGGGGCTGGGGTCCCACTCCTTTGAGCCATAGGCACCGCCCAGTTAGCTAGTATTTTTAACTGTAGTATAGGATTGTGTAGATTACACATTCTGTGTTGGGCTCCATCTAGTTTGGTTCTAAATAACTCAGGAGAGGAGGCTCCCCAGGGAGGCCCATCCACCTTCTCACAGGCCCACTACTATATAATGGTTGCCAACATTCTACCTACATTTCCCTTTGTTCAATTTTGTCTCATTAAACAAGATACATTAAACAAGATACAAAGTGTAATAAGAATGAGGAGGCTGCCTGATACTCATTTTAATTTTAGACATTGTCACCGGCTTCAGTTCTATTTAGAACAAACACTTCAATACACCTCCAAATATTTCACTGGAAGAAAATACAATACGAAAGCTTCCAGTGAATAGTTGACCTCAATTTAGTTTCTCCCTTCTCCTTCAATAAAAGGAAGAGATCAGCGGAAGCATAACTCCGCATGCCTGCAAACACTATCAACGCCTAACTCACATGCAGAAGCATCGATTTTCTTAGATCCGATAATCTACTAAAATGCGATTCTTCATTTGTGATGTGGCAGGGAATATACTTTAATTTTATGATCGTCTTGTATGAGCTACATCAGTCACAACACTCAGATTTATTTTATCCTGCCACGCATTCCTAAGGTGAAGGTCACGGCTGTCTCTGGGACACAAAGCTCTTGATTCACGGCTTAGAAACATCAAGGTTTTATTTGTTGCCATCTATTGTTTGCTGCCTTCACCCTATTCACAACAGTGTCTCCAGTTTACATTGAACTTGGCATCCTGAATGATGCTTCTTATCAACAGACCAGCCTACTCAGAGAATGCCACATGGTTCTATTGGCGATTGCCTAATTGCTTTAAGAATATCTGCATAAATACAACTTGATTTGGGGCTCTTCTTGCAGAGGGAATATACATTACAGAGGGGGGGAAAATGAAAAGCAAAAGGTTTGTAACTCCTGTCTGCTTTTCATTAAGAATTCGATCTTTTCTTCATATAATGGCTCCCACTGGAGCAATAAAACAATTTACACCTTTAAGGCTTTTTGTAACACTTCTCTCCTTTTCCACACAGAAGCTCTAAGCTTAATTGTCATGTACTTAAAGAACAACAAGCTTTCTCTGCTACAGAGCAGGCTGTGTAATGCAAATTAGTTCATTCATGGTCATAAGCTTTGTAATGACATTGCAGTGACTTCTACGTCCTGTCCAGCAGTTTCAGCTAAAAGGACTGGTTATCAGTTGATAACTCAGTTATATGTGGTTTTCAGCAAATCTGTTACTTCAGCCTCAAATGCCTTTATTTTAATTTTCTTCTAGGAAAAGGCAAGCTGGTCTTTCCTCAAAACTCACTTCTAAGATTACTTCTTCATTTGTTTGAGAGCCCAAAAATATGGGGAGGGGGTGGGGAAGGGGAGGGGAGAAGGGCGGATGGGTAGTGGGAGGGTGACGGGAAAGATCACCTATATATCTGTCTAACAAGGGTACAAGTGAACTTTTCTAGAACTAGAATATAAGGAAGAGTTAATTTATGTTTAAAAAACAACAGCAGATTTTTTATTTCTTAAACATTATGTCTGAAACAGTATAATTAAATAGAAGATAAATCAGTAGACTAATAGAATACTTTCTTAAAATGGGTGGGAACGGGGTGAGTGGAGAGAGCACTGCAGGCTCCTGTGTCAGAAAAAAAGTTCATCTCCTAAAGGTGAGAGGCTGGGCAAGCTTCTCAGCTTCTCCCTTTGAATCTAATTTCTTTGTGTATTAGTAAAATGGTAATAATGATAATAATAATACAACACTGTTGAATAATTGACCTTGATGGATAAGAAGTAATTGGGACAGTCCCTGGCACACAGCCCTTGAGCAGGAAATGCCAGTGATTATTCTGATGAGCACCTGTGGATTTGTCTGTATCATACATACCTGCCTTATAAAAGAATTTTGTGGCTGAGACCTGTTGACTATTACCAATAGCCAGGTTTTCTGAGGCTGGGCTCTCCTAGGGGCATAAGATACGCAGAGTTAAAGACAAGACAAAATTTCCCTTGTTGCTCTCTTGAGGAACTCAGAACATAAAACAGGTGGAACATACCCAACCTTCAGCTTTACCCACAGAGAAACACACATGGGCAGAGCTGAGTGCGGCAGCAGCAGTATCACGCTAGCGCACGCCCTGCATATCAGAGAGGAGCTTGTGGCCCAAACTTGCACCAGTCCTTCCCTGCAGTGGTTCATACATAGGTATGTTGTGACCTTCTTCAGCTTGCCCTGACTACTCCCTGGGTCAGCTGTCCTTTTCCATAACAACCTATATTTCCTTCTAACAAAACTTAACATGCTGTACTGTAATCTTCATTTTTATCTTATGAATAATGACTAAACAGATTCGTTCAATAATCTGGTCGTCCTCATGCTTGTTCATGCTTTCTTGAAAGTTTTGAGAATTGAAGATGGTATTTATGCATGATTTCTAAGTCAGTTTGGGTGTGATCAAGGGGCAGAAATGAGACTAGCTATATGGACAGAGTGAATTTAATATGGAGAATTGTTAAGTAGGCAACTGGAAAGGCAAGAAGAGAACCCCAGAGGTAAAAACTGGAGGTGGCAGCTACCACCCTTTTTGGGGAACAAAAGGCAGAGGCTGAAGCTACTAAGGGGCTGAACTTGGAAAAGGAGCCTGTGTAGGTGACAGGTGCCTGCACTGGGCCGTTCAGCAGGTGTTGGTATTCAAGAAGAGTGCCATCAGGTTGGTTAGAACAACTGCAAACTGCATTCAGCTATTCACCTGCCAGGTGAAGAACTCTACAGGGGTGGCACAGGAACTGTCATTGAACAAAAAACAATAATGAGCAAGAGAAAGCAAATTCCTTCTTCCTCTTCCAGCCTGGCACTCTCTCACTAGCGCCCCCTGTCACCAGACACTAACAGAATGTCTGCTGGTGAAGCAGAAATTGGATTTACAGTCTCATTCCCTGTGTAAAAGGGCGTGGTGGGGGGGGTTTGAAGCTGAGAAAAAGAAGCACCATATTTATTTTAAAATATTTTTTACATTAAAAAAATTAGCAACCATATCCAATATCCACGAAAAGATGAATGGATAAATAAAATGTAGTACATACATATAACACAATGGAATATTATTTAGCTTTAAAAAGCCCTGCCACATGCTATAATGGGGATTAAATTTGAGGATATTATGCTAATATAAGGCAGCCACAAGAAGACAAATAGTATATGATTCCACCTATATGAAGCAGCTAAAATAGTCAAACACATAAAAACAGAAAGTAGAATGGTGGTTGACAGGGTCTGGGGGGAGGAGATGATGGGGAGAAGGCTTAATATTAGTGGGTAAAGAGTTTCAGTTTTTCAAGATGAAAATTTCTGGAGATGTGTTGCAAAACAGTGTCAACATTCTTAACACTACCTAAGTGAGCACTTAAAAATGGTTGTAAATTTTATGCTGTATGTCTGTTACCACAGTTAAAAATGTTTTAAAATTAGGATCCCTGGGCACAGGCTATTTCTAAGACATGTTAGGTTTCTTCACTAACTTCCTGGCCTGATTTCCAGAGATTTCTCCACATTGTTGGTGGAGAATCTTTGACCCTTATCCCCCCTTGTGCTTGATTATCCCATCTTTATATTATGTACTAAGCCTCAATCTCTATTTTGTTGTTTCTGTATGACAAGTGTTGATTTAAGGTTTGGTATTCAGAATCCAAATGATAAAAGCAAGCAACTATTTATGGAATATGGCTGTAAACTAAGATATAGTCATCTTGCAACAAGTTTCAGCTTCAAGGCCCCTTTTAAGATTCTATATCAATAGAATGGTACAAAGTAAAACAAATCATTTAGGAAAGCAGCAGAAACATTTTAATTAGGTTTATAGGACACAATGAAATTTCTTTGTTGAAATCTGTGTGTAGTGGAGCCAGGTTTATGCTGTTCCACGGTCCGTTCTCTTTGTTAAATTGCCTGCTGGAGCCAATCTTTGCCGTGTTGCCTCATAAACTTCTACAGTAAATATCCCATTATTGGACACAGGGCTGGAGAGTGATGGAAGGGAATGTAATTATTTTAGTTTTAAATTTACCCTTGTCTAAATTTGCCTTTGACATATGGCACAAGGAGAGCCCTTAAGTCTTGAAGGCATTTACCCCTCTCAAGGCTGGACTGTGTTTAAACCATTCCAGACGGATGAAGGAAGTGCCCCTTAGGAAAGGGAAAAGGTAATCCCACAGCCTCTCTTAGTAACTCATCCCGTGTTTGACAAATCATGCCACCAGTGCCTTTGTAGTTAGTCCATGTCTCCTCTGCAGCAATTTCTTCCTCCCCAACCCCCTTCCTGGTTACGTCATTAACAGAGATTGGAACCAGCTGGCCTCCTCCTTCTGTATAAGAGGTTTTTATGGATGTGAAAATGATTATTCCCTTTCTCAACTACTTTGTTGTTAATAGTTTTCTCTAGATTTGTCTCATAAATTTTATTTTTTTATTTTAATTGTCTTTTTGACAAGTCTCTGAATCCTCAGTAAGTTTAGCATACTGCTGTAAAACTGTGGTATTCCAGTTTTCATGGAACTCTAATATATTTCTAAACATATTTGAGATTAGCAGAAGCATTCCTCATTCTTATACAATATTCATTACAAAAATCATTGTTAAATCACCTTCTAAATCTTCGTGGTTTTGCTGACAGAAAGCAAAAACCATCACCCTCACTACTTTTTGTACAGCTAAAAGCTCTCAGAAAATCAGCTTCTTGTTGAGAAATTTTTAGTCTACATGGAAGATAAGGTTGCAACTGTGAAAGCCTATGAAAAACATTAGTAGAAATGAGGACCAGTATGGACGAGTGCGTATCCCTGGAAGAGGCTTTCCCCATACCAAAGGATTTTTTTTTTGTTATCCTCTTATTTTCTTTTTAGAAAAAGTATGAAGAAGAAGGTTAAAATCAACTGAAATCACATCATTTTGAGGCATCAGGATTTAACATTTTAGTGACCATCCTTTTGTGTTTCTCTTTTATTTATAATTTACCTTAAATGCAATTATACCACTACTTTTATTGGTCATATTTTTAGAAACATTTTTCTGCATGTATCCTTATCCTTACCTACTCTCCCTCCTCCCCATGTAACTAACAGATTTATCCTTCCAGTCCTTTTTCCTGGACATAAAATCATATTCAAATCTGTATGTAAATGCTTGCCACTGCTTGTTTTAGAGAAAATAAAGTAGTCTTCTATGCATCTTGCTTTTTTACTAAGTCTTTATAGAAATTCCTGTTAGGCAGCCTTAACTTATGTATTTTCATGGCTACATAATGATATGAATATAACACTATTAATTCAAGCCATCTCCCATGTATGTTTGTAGGATCTTTAGTTTCCATATCAGTTTGGCTCTTCAGAACATGATTCTATTGTTATTTATTATATGTCAGAACAGTAATTTAGAAGGCATTAAGTAGCTATGCCAATAAAAGGAAAGTATAAAATATAAAAATGTATAAAGTGTAAAATGAATTATATACTTTATGTAAAAATCCAGAGAATTACAAAAGAACAAAATAAGAAAGGAATGAATAAGATAAAATCAGAAATAATGATTTAGAAAACAGAACAGAAATGGAACACTGATACATAAGTTCAAAACCTGGTTCTTCAGAAAAAAATCAACCAAACAGACAAACAAATGGCCAAAGTAATAATGAAATAAAGGAGGAAGTTCAAGTATACAAAAATAAGTGCAGAAGAGAGAAGCCTTTAAAAATAATAAGACTATTTTGCACAACTGTGTGAAAATATATTTATGGTTAATAAAATTTACCAGAACATAATGGAGAGCCTAAGTGAACAGATTAAAAGGTAACAAATCAAATAGCATTCTACTATGTGGCCCAGATACTTTTCATGTAGGAGTTTACTAAAATTTTAAAGATTAGTTAATCCTAGTGGACTTTAAATTATCCTAAAATATGGTTTTAAAAAAATTTTTCCAAATTATTTCTGCAAAGCAAATTGATCCTCAAACCTGACTAGATTTGGTTCAAAAATATGAAACTACAGGTCAATCTGATCATTGTCTTAATCCATTTGGACTGCTGTAACAAAATATCTTAGTCTGGGCAACTTATAGACAGCAGATTTTATTATTTATAGTTCTGGAGGCTAGAAAGCCCTAGCTCAAGGTACCAAAGATTGATTTCTGGTGATAGCCAGCTCTTTGTAGGTGACACTTTCCTACTGTCCTCCCATGGCAGAAAGGGCATGCAGGCAACTTCAAGTCCCTTTTATACACTGATCTCATTGATGAGGGTTCTACCCTTATGACCTAATCACCTCACCAGCCCACACATATTAATTGTTCATCTTGGGAGTTTGGCTTCATCATTTTAATTTTGGGGAGACATATATTCCGACCAAAGAACTCATTATGGCCATCAGTTAAAATATTTTATATAAAATATTAGCAAAAAGAATCCAACAGCCCATTAAGTTATTTTCCTGCAACCCAAAGGCTCAACATTAGAAAATCAACTAACATAATCTAGAAATGAGGACAAAAAATCAGCTAACATAATTTAGAAATTAGGAGAAAAAATCATGCAGTTATCTCCATAAATGCAGAAAAAGAATCAAAATGAAGAATCAGAACTATGCCTGTTTGCAAATATGATCTATATATTCTAACAGATCTAAAAAAAAAAGAGAGAAAACTAACTGTAATCAATAAAAGAATTTAGTAAAGTAGCAATGCATAAAATTACCATATAAAAATTAAACAAAAATAAATCCTACAGGTAAATATATATTCAGTGGTCCCCAGCATTCATTTTGCCAGTGTCTCTCCATGTTCTGGAAAAGCGCTTTTTTTTTTTTATTAAATGATAATCTGTGTACATTAATGCAATCATGGGGTACAGTGTGATGTTTTCATATACAATTTGAAATAACTTCATGAAACTGGTTAACCTAGCCTTCATGTCATTTTCTTAGTTATTGTGCTACGACGCTTGTATTCTACTTTAAGAAAGATTCATTTGTACCCTTGAAAGATAATCCACAGAGGTGATCCCTTCAGTCACCCTTTCTCCACCCGTCCCCTCCCCCTGCCCCCTTCCTGTATTCTTAGGCTATAATTTGGTTATAGTTTTCATATGAAAGCTATAAATTAGTTTCATAATAGGGGTGTGTACATTGGATACTTTTTCTTCCATTCTTGTGATACTTTGCTAAGAAGAACATTTTCCAGATCCATCCATGTAAACACAGAGGATGTAAAGTCTCCATCTTTCTTTATGGCTGCATAGTATTCCATGGTGTACATATATCACAGTTTATTGATCCATTCGTGGATAGATGGGCACTTGGGCTTCTTCCATGACCTGGCAATTATGAATTGAGCTGCAATAAATATTCTGATACAAATATTTTTGTTGTAATGTGGGTTTTGGTATTCTGGATATATACCTAGTAAAGGAATTGCAGGATCAAATAGCAGGTCTATTTTTAGTTCTCTAAGTGTTTTCCAGACATCTTTCCAAAAGGAATGTATTAGTTTGCATTCCCACCAGCAATGTAGAAGTGTTCCCATTTCTCCACATACATTCCAGCATCTCTGGTTTTGTGATTTTGTGATATGGGCTAATCTTACTGGAGTTAGGTGATATCTCAAAGTAGTTTTGATTTGCATTTCTCTAATGATTAAGGATGATGAGCACTTTTTCATATATCTATAGGCCATATGCCTATCTTTTTTAGTGAAATTCCTCTTCAAGTCCTTTGCCCACCGTGACTTGTATGTATCCCTTAGCCCCATAATTTTTCACTGCCTTGTTATCTCCCTGATATCATCAAAGAGATTTACTTTTCTATGTTATCTCTCTGATATCATTAAAGAGATTTACTTTTCTATGATGAGGGAGGGATTCCAGTTCTCCTGGTTATCCTCAGTGTTCTGGGATTTGTTTATTTGGCTCTTTTTAAATTTGCCAAATTTAAGAAATATAATTCATGGTATCTACTGAAATTTTCTCTTAACTCTTTGGAAACAGTAAGTGGAATTATTCTGAAGTTGTAACTGATAACCCACAGTGTCTAAAGTCTTGGTGGGTCTATTTCTATACCTGCTGCTTCTGTTGGTTCTTACCTATGCTACCTTATCTTTCCATGTGTCTGATTACTTCTTATTCTATATTAGATTTTATATTTTAAAAATTACTTATAAACAGTATTTGAGGATTAGGGTAAATTTATCATTCTCCAAAGAGGTTTGCTTCTATTGGACCCCTGGAATATTTGCAACCTGATACCCCTGAAGTCCATTTTTAGGCACTGATCTGATTTAAGTTTGGGCTTCAAGATCTATAAGGACAGGTCTATTTTTTCTTTACTCTTACTTTAAGGTAACTCTTAGGATTCCCTCAAGGGGACCCTAAGAAAAGGTAAATGGATATAAAGCATCAATATTGTTCCTTAGCCTTATGGAACCCTAGGATGGTTCCTGAAGTACCTCCAGGGAACTCAACTCTTCAAGAATACCTTTTAGAAGCTATGAAATTTTAGAAATGAGCATTTGTGTCTAATCTTATAAAACTGGGTTGGGTCAAGAAAAGGCCCATGTATAGAAGCCCCTTACATCTTCTTAACTGTATTTACATTTGTAGTCATAGGCTGTATCCTTGAACTTAGGCTTTATGAATAAAATTTAAGCCAATGGTGATAGAATTAGAGGATGCAGT
This sequence comes from Galagoides demidoff, assembly GCA_963574575.1. Taxonomy (NCBI): domain Eukaryota; kingdom Metazoa; phylum Chordata; class Mammalia; order Primates; family Galagidae; genus Galagoides; species Galagoides demidoff. Next base: position 43,553 of record CAUYQV010013716.1, read on the forward strand.
TCTTATAGTATAAACCAGTAGCTGTTAAATGATCCAAAATGTCATGTTCTTTATAGATGGACAGGATATTTCAATTATTTATTTATTCATTCACAAAATAACTTTTGGAGTGCCTATAATACTACATGTTTTGAAGATATGATTTTAAATGAAAGAAAACATGTTTTTTAAAAAATCTGATGGAAGTCTACCATCAGTCCACTGATGATGTAGAAATGCTATTTTTGAAGTAATATATTTTAATATTATGTCTAAGCACCAAGCTTTTACTGAGTCTATATGCTTATCTCTTCAATAATGCCTATGCTTAAATTTCTATATTTTCCACATTTTTTGTGGATTCTTTATTTGGCTCTTTTATCAGATTTCCTCTGAAATCCCCTGAAGTAGAAGCATCCAGTCTATCACAGCGTCTTCTCTTTACCCTGGGACATTGGGCCTGCATTCTTTGTTCACCTGTAAATTCATTCTGCCTTTGCTTGTACAGGATGTCCCCTATCCTGTAGAGGATATCCCTATCCCCTGAGGGGATATCCGCTTCTATTCCTACTACTGTACAGTCTTTATCCTGTAGAGGATATCCCTATTCCCTGAGGGGATATCTGCATCTATTCCTACTCCTCTACAGTCTTTATCCTGTAGAGGATATCCCCTATCCTGTAAAGGATATCCCTATCCCCTGAGGGCAGTCATATCATCTAACCTACCAGTCTTTTCTCATCAGCTTTACGTAGTAGCAGTTCCATGTCCTATAGCATGTTCCCCATTTTTTCATTTGCTTTGTTGTCATTTTCCCAATCAAAGTTTACTCCCCAGAGCTGATGCAGAATCTAGTAACTGGTCCATGACTGGTCCTCAATGTCCCATCCTGTTCTTTATCTAGATGGTTTATCTAATGCCTTCACAGTTACTTTATCTTTCTTCTACACTTATCTTTTCCTGTCTACATCAGCAGCACACTTGTATGCCTATTTCTCAGACTTGGTCAGTACTGGAAGAGTCTGACCTTTGAAATCTTGAACTTTAAAATGTCCCTTTGACCACAACCTTTTATCCTTCTATATTTCTCTCTCCCTTATACCCACGAAACCTCATTGTTGAACTCATTTTAAATTCTAGCTTCCTTGATCTAGTTTATTAGGTTTCCCAGGTTCCTTAATGCCTTCACTTTCAAATATACCAGCTCCATATCCCACAGTTTTCTCATATCCTCATTACTCTGCCAAATGAAAATATTAAGTTTATAACTTAATATTATGAATATGCTATTCCTGATTTAGGTTCTTTGCAAACTTCTGGAGAAAAAGAAATGCATGATGCTATTGATTAATTTAATTATAAATATATTATTCCTTATCTAAGTCTACCTTCTTCAGCTATTCCTTTACTCTTCCTAATCTGCATCTATTCCTACTCCTCACAGGAGTAATACACCAAACTTTTCTACTCTGTACAAAGTTCAACAGATGATTCTGTATCTATTTTTTTAAAGAAAAAAATATTATTAGGTAAAAATGCTCTCCTTTCACATATATGCTATGTTCACCCACTTTGTCCTCCTGTTGAAATAAGAAAATATTTCTTCTGAAGTACTAGGTGAATTTCTTCTGTGTTTTTGGTCTCATTTGCTCCTGAATCCTTAGAGACTTTGCTCCATTAATCAGCTCCATTCTTTATTTCGTTTTTTTTTTTCTCTGCATGGGTTCCAATCACTAAGCCACAGAAATGTTTATTATTTCCCCTTTTTAAAAAACTCTGTACCACCCAACATTCTTCCTTCCCTTCACCACTGATTTTTCTTCCCCACCCAACTTATTGAAATAATAAGTCTTACTTGCCCCCTCTTTTAGTTTTGATCCATTATTACTCACTTAATTTGGCATCTGTCCCTTCTGTTCTGAATTCCTTAAAACTTGCCAGTGAAATATCCTATTTTCCAAATCCAATGACTTAATTCTTTGAACATTGCTATGGTATTTAACAATGTTGACCACTTCTTTCTTGAAATGCTTGCTCTCCTCCTTCTACTTAAAGATAGATTTTATTCTCTTCTTAATCTCTTCCTGTATTCTTCACTAACTTTTTCCTAATTGGTGCCTATCAGAATTCCAACTTCTATCTCTTCTTGCTCTTCGCTCTTTTTCTGAGTGTTGGTATGAATTGTCTGTTCATTTCTCACCTATATTCCCTATGTCTTTTACCCTAATACTGGACTTTTCTTGAGCTGGAGACCCACATTTCTAATTGCTTCCTAGACATTTCTCCCTGGGGTTCTTCTACTCCTGATGGAGTAATTTAGAACTAATTTAGAACTTACCTGTTCTTTTCTCCTTCTCTCTACAACTCAACCTTCAATGAAACCTAAAAAGTCTTGTTATTCTTCTTGCATGTTCTTTTCCTATTACCAACATACCCATTTTCTCCATCATCCAAGTTAGGCACTCTGGAGTCACCAGGACAACTCCTCCTCTTTTACTGGGCCAGGTCCACTCATATCCACATCCAGAGCAATTTTTCATTTGATATGGCTCTTTCCTAGCCCTCTGACCCTTCTCTTCAAGGCATCCCCTGGCTCTTTTTCAGCCTTGCTGGTGGCCTCTATGAGTCCTAGCTCTCTTTGCTCTAGTGCTAACTCATTCCTACTTCAAGTTATACTTTTCCATAGTATAACATAAATGATGCTCAGTAACTATGTACCAGAAAAAAAATTTAACTGAAAAGGAATAGTCCTTCCCTTCTAGTAATAAATAAGGTGCTAATGTGCAGATGACACTGCTTTTTGGGAACTGTTACTATTTCAATATTTTTAGATTTCTTGGCTTAGTGGAGGGTCCTTTAAGGACACTTTGATGTGCATAAGATATAAAATAAAGATTCTTTAATAAAAGTAAGTAAATGCTAAAACCATCAATTCTTATTATGATCATTTATCAGTCCTTTCTTTTTTTTTGAGACAGAGCCTCAAGCTGTCCCCCTGGGTAGAGTGCTGTGGCATCATAGCTCAGAGCAACCTCCAACTCCTGGGCTCAAGCGAGTCTCCTGCCTCTGCCTCCCAAGTAGCTGGGACCACAGGTGCCTGCCACAACGCCCAGCTATTTTTTGGTTGCAGCC
>CAUYQV010013719.1:0-10510 GCA_963574575.1 Galagoides demidoff
AAAGTCACTTAACTTCCCCGGACCTTAATTTCCTCACCCATGAAAAGGAGATAATAACTTGCAAGGTGGCTCGGCACCTGTGGCTCAAGCAGCTAAGGCACCAGCCACATACACCTGAGCTGGGGGGTTTGAATCCAGCCCGGGCCCACCAAACAACAATGATGGCTACAACCAAAATATAGCAGGGGCATTGTGGCAGGCACCTGTAGTCCCAGCTACTTGGGAGGTGGAGGCAAGAGAATTGCTTGAGCCCAGGACTTAGGGGTTGCTGTGAGCTGTGATGCCATGCCCTCTACCCAGGGTGACAGCTTGAAGCTCTGTCTCAAAAAAATAATAATAAAAAAAAAAAACTTGCAAGGTATATGGAGATCAAACGAAGTAGATGAAGAAGAGCTTTGAAACAGCCAAACATTGTTTATAATATGGTCCTCCCCTCTCCGTGGCACCTGTTCCTCCCGGCCCAGCACCTCATGATCCAAGATGGTTCGAATCCCACCCTGGCATACCCTTGCCGTGGATGGCCCTGCTTCGTCACTGTACTGCTTCCTCTGCTGCTCTGTGATGACATTCACAGAGGCTCCACTGTGGCATAGCACCCAGGCTTGGCCCACTCTAGGTGCCTGGCCTGCTGTCACCTCATGTCCATTAGCCCCAATCCAGATTTCTTTCTCTTTCAATTAAGCCACTTGGCCTTAAGGCTTCTGCCCCCTGAGCCCTGATTTGCAAAAACACCCTATGAATAGCTTTGATTAGAAAGAAAAAACAGCATTTGGTGCAAGTGCTAAGTACTGCCCTGCGTCCAGCAGGGAAAGAAAGCCAATTTAACCCGGTGCTGTTTCCTGAGACATTGGAGACAGGCTAATTTAGAAAGGAGATGGCAGGCGGGCCTCAGCCAGGGCTTGGCAGCTGCTAAGGCCTCAGCCCAGGCCAGCAGAGGCTGCCCCCCCCCCACCTCCATTGGTTCATGACTCTCCCAGCTTGTCTGCATTCTTATGCCAGTTCCAGATTATTAACCTGGGGACACTGGGTCTCAACAAGACTGGTGTGCCAACCTCACGCTGAGAGGGGCATCAGAAGGCAGAGAAAGAAGGGGGCAGCCTCAGGAGGAGTGCCAGGACTATGCCAGAGGTGCTCAGCCCCAATCCTGCCCCTACCCTCCTGAAGTGTCACTGAGGCTTCAACACAGCCCCAAACTATCTATCTATCTATATCCTCTAGAAAGCAAATATTTGGAAGGAGCCTTTGACATACTCTTTCCAGTTTAGCTATTTATAGCTCTTTAGAGTCACAGACCCCTTTGAGATTCTAATGAAAGCCATGAGCCCTTTTTTCCATTAAAATACCTATATATAACAAAGTTTTTATTATATTCAGGGTCTCTATGAATCCTTGAAGCTTCTAATAGACCAAGAGTAAGAATTTCTGATCTGTCTCAACCACGTTATTTTATTATAGTTGAAGACACTAAGGCCCAGAGAAGGCAAGTGACTTGCCTATGGTCACACAGCAAATTAGTAGCAGAACAGAGTCCATTCTGAAGCCATAGGCCCAGACTCCAAGTTCAGTGCCCTTTCCATTCCCCAGATGGTATCTTCCTCCCTTTCCTCCTGCACAGTCCCCTTGGTGAATCCTATTTTAGGGGCCAGTACATATAGGACAGTGTGTGCTCAGTAAGTGTGGTTATCAGGCCACCTGGATGCTGGTTCTTTCCAGCAGGGCTGGATGGATATGGTTTGGTTCCAGAGACATGTGAGGGGGCTGGGCCAGTGGTTGCCTGGGCCCATTCCGGGGTATTCCTGTGAAGCCTCAGAGCCCTGTGCTATCACCACGTGAGGAGATGAGAGAAGTATCCTCAGGCTGCAGAGCAGGGGACCTAAAGCCTACCCAGCCTTCCTCCAAATGCCAGCCAGGACCTTATTTTACTACCACTCCAGCCATCTCTGTTCCTCCACTGCTCTGGAACCCACACTGGCTCCCTAGTGCCTTAGTATTAAATTCACATTTCTTCTTCTGTTGCCCCTGCATAGGATATGCTCGTTTGTGCACTGAGGTCATTGCTCTTGTCCTGTCCCTAATTGGCATGTGATTGTGAGCCAGTTGGAAGGTGGGCAGGACTCTGGAATGTCCTCTACCTATCTGGGGCCTGGGAGGGATCGTGCTCTGCCTCACCAGCCATTTCTGCCTCCAGGACTGCAGTGCAACGCATCCGTGGACCTCATTGGCACCTGCTGGCCCCGGAGTCCCGCAGGGCAGCTGGTGGTTCGGCCCTGCCCTGCCTTTTTTTATGGTGTCCGATACAACACCACAAGTAAGGAAGAGGGTGGAAGGTGGACCATTTTCTGGGAGGTGGGACAGGTTGGGGAGAGCTTGGAGGTGGGAAAAATAACAATAATAATAACAATAACTCTTGTGGGTGTAGCTATCATGTGCCAAAGGCTAGCTCTGTGCTCTGCTGGGCATCTGCGCTCATTAGTGGTGAGTATAATGATACTCCTGGAAGACACTCTCACCCATTATATAACAAAGGCCTCTGCAGTTCAGAGAGGTTAGGGAACTTGCCTAAGGTCAATAGCTGAAATTTGAATCCAGGTCTGACATTTTCTTCTCTAGTTGAGAAACTTCAGGTTAATCTGTTTGAGGTATATCAATACTGTGAGGTAGGGCAGGGACTCATCAGAATAGCCCCAATATGGTGGATGAGAACCCCAAGCTCAGAGAGGTTCTGAGACCTGCCTAGGACCCTCCAGCCAGGATATGGAGGACACCGAGTTTTAGATCCATAGGCAGAGGGCTGAGCTTGCATCCCAGGTCCATAGGTGGGGTGGGAATGGGGTAAGACTGACCCAAAGTCTGTTCAGATACTCGATCCTCATGTAAACACCTCGCTCCCTGGAGGCCCTGAACCTCCCTGCCAGGCTTTGCAGCTCCTTGTTGTGCCACCTGCCTCATTCAGAATTAATTTACTCTCCCCTGTCAATGACTCAATCCCTGCTTATCAAGAGAGCAACAGCTGCCCTAACCTTTCCCAGGGTAGGGTGAGGGCCAGATCTCTGGGATTGGGGTCTCCTCTGTGGGCCTTTGGGGCCTGCTGCACCTGATCTCAGAGCCCCAAGAGGATACCCAGGGGTGACCACAGACCTTAGGTGGTTTGCTCCAAGTCTCACTGTCTGACCTCCCCACTTATAGGCCCTCTAGCCCCTTGCTCAAAGATCAAGAGGGCTGGATAACATGCTTCTCAGACTCCCAGCTCAAATTCCCAAATTCCTTCTGCTCCTCATTGCCCTACCAGATGGATTAAGTGGATTAAGGCTGAGGGCTATGGCCAAGGAGGTATGAGAGGGCCCAGCAGGGGAGAGGGGACATCAGAGCTGGGCAGAAGGCTGAAACAGCAAAATCACACAGCCTCATGTGTCTGTACCATGTCCTGGCCATGGGAGGGACCTGAAGAGTGAGAAGAGACACTGGGAGGGGCGTGGGGACCAAGGGGAAGAAACGCAGAAAGGAGGAAGGGGACAGGGACCTCTGGGCTGAGTCTGTCTAGTGTTTGGGGGGTACAGTTGACCAATCTGCAAGTTGGTGGGACTCATTTTACAATAAGGAAATTGAGACAGAGAGAGGCTAATAACCTATCCAAGATTACAGAGCATGGAGGCAGGGTCAGAACTCAGGAACCAGAACCCTCCCACTGCTCACTCATGTTGCTGTGGCCGTAGTCCTTCTGGAGTTCCCAGGAAGGAGGCAGTGTCAGGGCTGGTGCATCAGGGAGCCTCTGGGAGGAGGCACCAGCACCTGTCAGTTCCACCTGCACAAGGACTGTCATGTCTGACCCTACCAGCCCTCATTCTCCAGTGCCACTACCACAGCTGAAGGTTCTAGATCTGACCCTGTCACACTCTTGCTTGGAATCAACCCTTCTGTGGCTCCCATTGACTCCTTGTCCTCCTGAGTGGGGCATGGCCAGGCTTTCTGTGATCACCACCTTGGCCACCCATAGTGAGCTCCCTCCACTTTCGTCCCAAAGTAGGTGTTTTCAGACCTTATTGTCTGGGCATGCACTACTCCACACCCTGCTTCAAGTGGCAGCCAGGAGTCTTGGGTTCTTGTCTTAGCTCTGGCTGTAACTGGTTAAGGTGCCCAGGGATCCCAGCCTGGACCTCAGTTTCCCCACCTGCAAGATGATGGGGAGTTATATGAACTGTCTCTGGGCTCACTTACTTAACCCTTGTAGCTACCAGGAAAGAAGCAGAGGCAACAGTCTCTCAGTGTGGGGGCAGCACATCAGGGCAGGGCCACAGACGCCCCTCCCATGGGCCCCTGCACGAGGTGATATGAACACGCCCAGGCAATCAAAGGCAAGTGGGAACCCAGAGCTGTCCCTAATCATTAGTCGCTAATTAATTCATTCACTGATGAGGTGCTGCCAGGACTTCCAGGCCTGCTCCTTAATGTTATCCTCCTGCTGCATCTGATCTTCAAAGGGATGGGAAGCATTTCCAAAAATATCCATTTTCCCGTGATTCTTTGGGAGGACTGCTCAGCTCAGCAATTAAAGACAAGGAGGTCGCATCCTCCCTGGCAACCACTCCCCACTTACCGGGACTGTTTCTTTCGGGTCACCTCCTTCTTCCCATCAATGCCTTCTCTCTCTGACTGAACTGGCCCTGGGAGGGAGTCCTGGCCCCCCCACCCACACATGGTATACCAAGAGAAGCGTTGAGCACAGGGAGCCTCGTCCTGCAGTCTCAACCAGTAGTCCCTTTGATGGAGACAAGTGACACATTCTGAATCTCATGTAAGTTTATGTAAATACTGCTCCAAGACAATAAAGATAACAGCTAATACCAGGTGCCAGGTACAGTCCCAAGCTCTTTGCACATATTAACTGAAAATACTCAGCCTTTGAGGTAGGAGCCATTATTAAGATCATTCTAACTTACAGATAAGGAAGCTGAGGGATTGTATGATTTGCCCAAGGACACACAGTTAGCGGGGATAGTGCCAGGATTTGACCCCAGGCTGTCTAGTCTAGGGGCCCGTTCATAGCATCATCTTGCACTTCTCCTCCTAAGGTAGGAACCACCTGCACTGCTCCCATTGCCCCCACGCCCCTCTGCCAGACCTCTGCCCCAAGCCCTCTCTTTGCAGACATTCCAGAGCAGCCTGTGTCCGTGGCAGAAGCTGGATTCCCCAGACCTCTCTGAAAACCCCACCACGGAGCCTCAGCCCTCTGGTAGCTCATCCCTCATTTAGCAATTAGTAGAGAATCAGCAGCCTCTTCGCCAACTCTGCCCAAGGGCTCGTGCTGCCTGAGACTTGGGTCCACTGACAGGGAAGCTGGGCAGAGCTTTAAAAATCCATTTAACCCGATTTCCCCACTGGCAAGCTGCAGTAAGAGTGGTGCCTCAGCACAGGGCTGGAGAGGGGAGGGGGCGCAGAGGGGGCCTGGCAGCCTTCCAGCCCTGGCCCGGCTTCCTGGGCAGGGTGGAGGGCAGGCATCAACTCTCCCTCCCTTTGCCCTGATGCTGCCAGCAGAGAGGCAGGCTCTCTGTCTGGTCTCTTGGGGATCTGCTGGTCCAGTTCCTCTTTATATAAGGGAGTAGAGGGGGCCCGAAGGTCACTCAAAAGGCCCAGCCCAGCAGCAGCAGAGCCAGACAACCACGGGCCCTGACCTCTGGCTCCCTTGCACTATCTTCCCCTAAAGGGTTCCAGAATTAACCACTGGGACTTTGGTAACTTCCCTGCCCTCTCACAGCCCCGAGGGCCTGCAGGAGTCTGCAGTAAGGGAGGCTCCTATGAGATGGCTCAGGGTTCAGTTCCTCTCTCAGCCAGCGCTGCCTAGAGTCAGAGCCAGAATTAACTTAAGGAAACAGGTTTAGAGCCACTGCTGCCAGAGCAGAGTACACGGTGGAGTGGAGCAACCTCTGCTAGCAGAATTTAGAGCTCCCCCCGGTCCCTTCTCTACTGGGTTTCAGGACCCTGGTGCCCAAGTGGGTAGGCAGGTAGGAGGGTGAGAGGGAGCCTTTGGGCGGCTCTTCCTTCCCAGAACCCTAAAGCCAGGCATCATGTTAGCCCGCAGGCCCCTCTCTATCTCCTTGCAGGGTGACAAGCTCTGGGCTGCAGTCCAGGCTGGGGACTGCACAGAGCCGCCCCCCTCTGCACCCTCCTGCCTTCTCCAAGTGCCCAGGGCCAGGCTCCCAGCAATCCTGGCAGCTCTCAGTGACCAGCCACCCGCCCTGTAGGACCCACCTGTGTGATATCCCCCAACACACTCTTGCTGCCTGTCATTTTCTGTCCAAAAGCCTCCACAGGGGCTGTTCCCACACTATGACCTTCCAACATGAGGCTCACAATGGGGAAATGGCAGCATGGGGACCCTCTCCCAGACCTGCCCTGCGAGCTACCCGCACAGTGTGAGGATGTTCCTCATAAACCTATGGGTGGTCCTGCCTCAAGAAACTCATTGTCGCCACTTACCCTTCCATCGTCATATCATGCATGTCCTCGTGAGAGTTGACTCATGAGATATCACCATTCTTGTACTGTCACCCAAGACCCCCAAACAGATTTCTCAGAAGAGCATCCACCACGTCATCTGCCACCACATAAGGGCTTGCAAGGAAACAGTCCAGCCAGCTGGGCAGACCTTTCTATGGGCCAGTTCTTTGGGCCTGATTGTGCCAGCTTGGGTGGGCAAAGCTGTGGCCCACAAGTGGGCATTAGGGGAGCCAGTGACCCCCAATACCAACAGATTCAATGTGGCAAGAGGTTGGGAAGAGAGATGGCCCCTATCCCCAGAGTCACATCACAGCCCTCAGCCAGCAGGCCCTGTGCTAGCCCAGACGGATGGGTAGATGGCAAATGGACAGATAGATGACTGGCTGCTTTTCCCTCACAGACTCTCTCTTCTTCTTCCAGACAATGGCTACCGGGAGTGCCTGGCCAATGGCAGCTGGGCTGCTCGTGTGAATTACTCTGAGTGCCAGGAGATCCTCAATGTGGAGGTGAGGCTGCACCAGCAAGGCTGCCCATACTGGGAGGCCAGGGTCCAGTAGAGTTCTGTGCCTGCTCCTGGCCAGTCAGTGTCAGGGAGCCTGAGGCCAATGGCAAGGCCCTGCCATAGCAAAGCTGGGGAGAAGGTGCTGTCAGCCTAGAAGTAGCCCAGGAGCAGGTATCCCTAGGGAGGTCTGAGCTGCACCCCTACTTCTTCCTTCTGTTCACACTCATTGGGTGGCTGCTTGCACTGGACAGAGGACTGTCCCTGGTCAGACCAGACAGTCATGGCATTCCCACCTGTTTCCATCCCCGACACCTGAGAGGTATGTGAAGGGCCAGACACCGGGGCTGTATCAGAACCAGGGATGAGGGTAGCAGATCTGTTTGAAAAAGCCCTTGGAGATACTTCTAAAAATGTAAATGTTTTTGAATAGATACTGCAAAATCCAAAGGATCAAAGTGGGAATACAGTGTCTCCCACCCTGGTCCTAGTCACTGGCTTAGCAGAGTTCTTCCTGAGACGTTCTCTGAATATACAATGATTGTACAGGGTGGCCATAAAGTTCACATGCAGTTTAAAATAGTGTGCAATTTAAAATTGTACACGAATTTTATGGCCACCTTGTGTGTGTGTGTGTATATATACACACACTTTTTTGTTTTTACCCAAATGTTGCATATTATTCACACTGTTCCACGCCTTGCTTTTTTCATTTAATCATCTATCTTGGAGATTGTTTTATATCAGTACATAAATAGCATCTTTATTCTTTTTTACATTTGCATAATATCACATTGTACAGTAGTTTATTTAACCAGTCTTCAGTTATTAAAAACAGTGCTTCAATGAATCATCTCTTAAGAGTGACATGCAGCAGAGGCACAGACAGATCTGTCCTCTGTCCCCCTGCCCTTTCTTCCCACCTCCCTCGACTTTCTCAGCAAGTGCTAAGGAAGGTGAGGGTCAAAGGGCAGACGATGGATGTCCCAGGGTGTCTGAGGGCCCCAGGCTTCTAGCGTGTGGAAGAGTCCTGGGAATCTCATCCCTAAAGATCTCAGCTGGAAGGGACCTGAGACCCTCTCTCCCATCTGGAGGTTCCCAGACCTGCAGATCACCCAGAGCACATGTCCAGATACAAGTCCCCACACTAACAACTAATAGACTGAACTGTCTGAGGATGACCTGGGAATCTGTATTTTTAACAAATGCCTCTAGAGAACCTTCTAATGGGGTAAAAATGAGAAACTCTGATCTAATGCAACCCATTCATCTTACAGATGGGGAGCCTGAGGGCCCAAAAGTGGGGAGTGACTCACATAAGGTCATGTGGCCAGAGGGAGTCAGAGCCTGGAACCTGGGGTTTTGGAGCCCGGCTCCACTTTTGCCCACTGGGTGAGCCTGGTGTGAAACTAGGTTAATGGAGGGAGAACATTCCCCCACCTGTGGCTCCACCCACCGCAGCCCTGAGCACTTTGGTTAGCCCCTCCTCAGGTGCCTGGCCTTATGTGGCTGAGCTCTTGGGCTCTGCTGTCTCCTTTCTGAAGCTGCAAAGATAAGTCAATGCTTTAGCCTGAAAGAGTGATGAGTTCTTTTATGGTGCTGCTCTGGCAGGGTGGGCACAAGAGTGCCTGGGGGTGAGGGATGCTGCCTGGCATCTCAGATCCCATAGGCCAGGCTGTCGGGTCCACCCAGGGCTGGGGAGGGTGAGCCAGGCTCCATGACCATCTGACCTAAGCAGAAATAGCCCCCAGGTGGCTAAGCCCCCACACAGTAAGCCTACTGGGAAGCTGGGGGAGGAGTGTGGGGGTCTGGATCAGGAAACTTAGTTGGGCCAGAGGAGGTGGGCTGGGGTAGGGTGGGGGCAGGGAACTCCTGATCTGGTGCACAGTAGAGGAGGTGGGAAACAGGGATATGCTCAAAAAAGCAGGTCAGTGCTGTGGGTGACTCAAAACCACGTTCACGTCCACATGGGGATGGTGTCTAGAAACATAGGAGTGTTCAGCCCTCCTTCACAGCCACTCCTGCTCTGATGTCCCTGCTGGGTCCACAGAGCCTGAGGCAGATGTATCCTCAGCTAGAGGTCAGGCCGCCAGCTGCCCGCTCCCCTACCTTAGAGGAGCAGAGGTCTGTCTCCTTCTTGGACGAAGCCAGAGAGGCCACAGCGGCTTGGAGCCGCCTCCCAGCATCCAGCCCTCCCGATGGTCAGGGAAAGGTCTTCCTGGTTCACCAAGTCCCTCCTGCTCTCATGTAGGCCCCTCCCTTCCAGCTGGCTGAGGGGATGCTCAGCAGCCCTGCTTCCCCCAAGGCCTGTCCAAGACTCAAGGACAGTGGGTCAGCCTCCCTCAGTCTGCCCTGCAGCTGCCACCTCAGCAAGGACAGGGGTCTTTCTTCCTCATCAGTAGGGTTAGGATGGAGAGAGGATTAGGTGCCCCCAGCCTCATCAGCCCCTCCTTGACAGTATAACAGGGACAGCAAGGCCTTGGAGGTTTGGATGTCTGCTCATTCATGCTGTGTGACCTTGAGCAGGTAACTTAACCTCACTAAGTCCCCTAAAATGGCTGAGAGTTATTCAGATCTCTTCCTCCTGGTAGATGGGAGGGTGGTGCTGGCCTGTGTCATGGCCCATCTATCTGTCACCCCTCTGTCTCCCATGTCACCTGTGGGATCAGGGAAGGTTGTACATGCACCTAGGGTGGCTGGGTAACATGGACATCCCCCTCCTTACCAACACCCCCTTTCCCCCAGGATGTCGTGACCCACCTCTGCCTGATTTTGCCACCATTTTCCCCTGCAGCCTCTGTTGGCCTGGTGCCTGGCACACTGGGTAATTAATTTAATTAGTGAAAATGCCATCCCCTTCTGCCAACCCCCAGCCTGGCCAGACCCCTCCCCACTCACGGGACTCCACCCACCTCCCCGGAACTGCAAAGAGGAAAGTATCCAATTAACGGAGTGGCAGGTTTCTTAGCACTGGGCCTGGGCTAAGCCCTAATTAAGCACCAGTGCCCTGAGGTGTTGCAGACACTGGATTCTCAGAAGTCAGGTGTGAAATGGGACCTGAGAGGATGCCCCAAGGCCAGGTGCCCAGGGGACAAGCCCCCAAATGGGAAGCCTGGCGTGTGCTCTGCCCCACCCCAAGGGATGGCACCAGCCCCCACTCCGTGCATCAGCTCCCTCCCCCATCCCCTCACTATGATAACTGTCCCCATTGCCAGGACTCCCCACGCTGGACACTCACATGTTCAAGCCCCCTCCCCCGTGCTCTGTGAAGGATAAGGGTCTGGACCAGAGCAAATCCTGGGAGGACACACCTTGGTGGGACATGAAAGCAACTTTGGGGGTCTGAGTTTAGGGTAGGGGCTCACTGCTTACAGTGGGAGGAGTGAGTAGTGGTTGGACGAGGGCTTCTGAAATATTAGGGTGGTCAGGGGTCATCTGGCTTCTTACTAGAAAGAAGACTCGAATTCAGTGTTATGGGGTGGGGCTTAAGATTCCACTTTTCTCAAGGTTCCTGCC
>CAUYQV010013723.1:0-49128 GCA_963574575.1 Galagoides demidoff
TTTTGATACAATGACTAAGCAAATGACATGAAATCTATGTTAACCAGCTTGATGAAAGTATTTCAAATTGTATATGAAAACAGTACAATGTACCCCATGTTTGCATTAATGTATACAGCTATCAATTAATAAAAAAAAGTACATGTCTAATTTATAGACAGTTTGCTAAGGATTAATAATCGAAATTCTGCTTCATGATGGAGGACTAAATACAAAACTTTACTTATACACCCTCCTACAATCTCACTGAAATGACAGGAAATGTACTGAAAACTAAGGTTCTATAGCAGGGAACTTATTGAGTCAAAATGGTCAAAATATCATTTTGATTTATTATTATGCTCTTTCGAGAGAGGCTCCAACTTGAACATTATATACTTCTATTCTACCATTGCAAACAGCGAGTCACCTTAAATTAGAAAAAAAATGAACTTGACTACAAGAAATGTTACAGTATGTGACTTAATTGGATATCTGTCTTTAGCCCAGACTCTAGAAATTTTTTTCGTGATAAGTTGGAAATTTCAGGGTACCAAAAGAAGATAGAGAGAAGACAATTCGCAAGAATTTATACTATGAAAAAAAAAAGAATTTATATTATGCCTTTATTTCCAACCCAAAATATTGCCAAGCAACAATTACACTTGATTCTTGCTGCTTCCATCCTTCTTCCAAAGTCATGAGTCCTCCGCTGGAGTTACTAGAACCCTCAACTCCCCTGGATCACTGGGTCAGAAGGGCAACACAGAGAGGTCTGCCATCAACCCTGAGCCAGGCTCTATGGTCAAGTTCAGTGGCTGCGTAGTGCAGGGCTGGGCATGGTGCCTGTATTCCTAGCATTCTGGGAGGCTGAGGTGAGTGGAGCCCATTAATTTGAGACCAACCTGAGCCAGAGCAAGACCCCATCTCTCACAATAGCTGGGCATTGTGGCGGACACTTGTAGTCCCAGTTACTTGGGAGGCTGAGGCAAGAGAATCACATAAGTCCAAGAGTTTGAAGTTGCTGTGAGCTTGACATTACAGCACTCTACCAAGAACAACAAAGTGAAACTCTATCTCAAAAAAAAAAAGAAAGAAAGAAAGAAAGAAAAGAAAATATTTCCAAACACAGTATTTCCTGGGCAAAGGGCGTATGTTTGTGATGATTCAATTATAACCCTTTTAAATCATTTCAGACATATTCAATGGTCTTACCTCATTGAGAACACTGAGGGGAAAGACGATCCTAGTTCTCTGATAAACATTAAATAGGAAGCAGGCATAACTTCCCATAAAGAAATACCTCTGAAAAAAAGTTTGCAACCACTGCCTATTATATCAGCCTGTTGCAGTATGTTTAATAATTCCATTCATTTGTGGGAAGATATACATCAAGCTTTAGCTGGAGAAAATAGCCAATTTGGCAAGATGACTTGTTTTGTGTGAGAAGGATAAATTGATGTTACCTTATTAAAGAGCTCAGAGGTTTTTCTGAAGGTCTCCTGCAGTATCACAGACCATGATGAACATTACGGTGAACAGAGGGAAGAAGAATCAGCTCCATTCCTATTCCAGCTGCCCAGTTCAGGCCCTGAGGCCTCATGATTGTGCAATCTCAACAGGCTCCTAACTAGTCTGATATCCTCAACTATTCTTCACAGGCCAGTCATCTTGCACTCTGTTGCTGATATTTTGTTGCTACAAATGCAACTATAAACATTGTCATTCACCCACTGAGGCTCTCTCACTGACTCCCATTACCTACATGGGTTTAAATTACTTCACTTGGATGCGTTAGACTCCTAGAGGACCTAGGTCTGACTTATCTTTTCAGCCACATTCTCCTTTATTCCCCCCTAAACCCATTAGGATGAGCTCTTTATTCCTCCCTGGAAAAAAAAAAAATCATACACTTTCAAGTCTCTATTTACTGAGACTCTTGTCTCTATCTGGAAAACATGAGGTTTGTGCTGGAGATGATTTATCTAGTGATGTGACTTTGTCCCACAAAATAAGACTAGAAAGCAAGTACAAGCAAATTAGATGCTCAGATGACTCCATAATCGGGAATTGAGGGGGCTGGAATACCTCAAGGTAATAAGAGTGAGACCAACATAACCAGTATAACCATGGTGACCAGAAGGGTCTCGGTTGTATAGAGAGGCGAAATCTAGAAATGGTTGAAATACAGGGAGACTAGGAGAGCAATGAAGCCACTGATGGCAAAAAAAAAAGAAGAAAAAGAATAAGTTTCACGGCACAAATTAAAGAACAAAACTTTGGGATCAGAGACACAATATCCTTGACATTGAACAGTTCTAGGTAAAGTTAAGTTTCAAATGTTGAGAGGCAATTGCTGAAACTGAATGGATAGCTAAGATTTTTGAATGGGAGAAAGTGAAAGTGTCACGAGGCCAAGGTTTGGAAAAGGTCATCTACATCAAATCGGGCAGGCGAAGACACTGAAAAGAAAAACGACTCGTGACTGCCAAAATCTTCCCTGAATCTGAAGGAATCTCCTGCAGGAGGTGAAGAAGATGACATTGAACAGGTAAAAGCTCATAAATCTTTGATGACATGGACCTCGGCTCATTGCACAAGCTAAACCCAGACTGAATTATATCTAATTAAGATTCCTTAAATAAAATATAGCTTTAAATCAGGGCTGTCCACCCTGCAGTCTGTGGGGCAGCATCTTGATTTTTTGAAGCCTGTTTTGCTGACCTGTAGTTTTGGATATCATGAAGAGTATGTATGGACTTTTTTTTTTCTTTTAATTCATCAACTTTTGTTAGTGTTTGTATATGTAATGCATGTCCCCAGGAAACTCTTATTCATGCAATTTTCAGCAGAGAATAAAAAAGGTTGGACACTCCCACATTCCATAATTATGTTTTAAAAACAATTTCATTTAAAAAATACCCGTAGAGTTGATTTGTATCTTTATAGCTAATTAAAAATGAAAGATATGTTTTTAAGCATATAATCACTGTAATGAAACATCTAGATAAAATACACAAGATTGGTAAAGTTTTAAAGTTAATGATAATCATGAAAATTGCCCCAGAATGAAAAGATTGCTTGTAATACATGTTGAAATAACTTAGCATTTAACTATTTGACAAAATTTAAAGTGCAGCGATGAAAAGAAGTTGGTATATTTTAAAAGACACACAAAAAAAGAACCCGGCCCCTACTGTTTGAGTCAAATATTCCTTCAGTATCTTGATTAACAGAAGTACCCCTGAAACTCAGTACTATTTCATGCTTTGAGGGAGCTCACCCACAGAGACATGGGTAGATTTTTATTAGACATATATTAGATAAACTGGAAATATTCTAGGGAGTCTGTCAGAGAAAAGGAAGGTGTCATAAATTGTTACATTATAAGAAAGAAAAGTATTATTTCAGTAGACACACTAAAAAATGGCTGTAACTTTAAAATCAGCATGAAAGCCTGTACATGATAGTAAGATTCCACTCTTATAGCTGCTGATCTCTGCAGTAAAACATGAATAATATCAACTGAACAATCACAAAGGTTAACAACAAAGGAACCTAAATATAGCTGTGCGTGTTCAAATTCAGAGACAGTATTTACATGATCTTCGGCCAGTGTTTTACAAGGCACGGCCCATTAATTGAGACACTGTAGATTGTTAAAGACGGGAATGAAACCGGGAAACCGTCAACAATAGCGTGGCAGTCAGACTGAACAGTCGCAAATCTGAGAGGAAATGGTGGGAAAAGCCATCATAGAATGGCTCATTGATGATCAAGAAGTGGTAATAAACCAAGAAAGAGAATTTGATTACTTAACATTTTCAAATCTAATTTTTCTTTGCTACATTGACAACCTAGGTAACTTCCTAATGTTGGAAAATGAGCTGTTTCTACTTACTAGTAGTCATCAATAAGTTAGCTTATGATGTAAGTTAAATTGTGGTATTGATAATGCTGTTTATCCATTAATAAATTGGAGTATTACTTAGGGTGTTATACAATTAGAAAGATATTTTAAATTACGTAAGTAAATATGTGCTGATTTGACGTATTTCTTTTTCATCATTCACGTATTTTTCTTTTGTACCTTAAGGGTCAGTGTGGTTATCCAGAGATGATGAGGTTCTCCTTCGTGAATTCAGACATTACACATCTAAGCTTTATCTCGTTGATTCTTCATAATAACCTCTGGGGATAGTTACGAGACATGAGACATGATCCCTGATGTCAGAGAGATATAAGTGATGTAAGTAGTAGCTCCACCACTCACAAACTATGAGATTAAGGGCCAGTGCCTTAACCTCGCTGAACCTTGCTTTGTGATCCTGAACTCCTAGGGTTCTTGGGAGTGATTAATGAGATAAAAGTTGTTACAATGTTAGTACAGTGCCTGACTTTGACAAAGGGCTCAGTGAATTGCAGTTTGTGTCATCGTTATTATATAAAAGTGATATATAAGAAAGGAGAGGCAGAAAAGGAGATGAAGTGCGATGTATTAGGGCTAAATGTCCACCAGAGAAGTAACAAGCATTGCAGGAGTTCCTAGGACAGGGGCAGTCGGGAGAAAGACGGCTCTCCATTGACGCTTTCCTTGAGATGTTGTTTGATTGCCTCAGAGGCAGAAGAAAAGAGACAGGGAATGGAGAATACTCCCGGGAAATGAAGGCTAAGGTCCTGGGGCACATGGAATGGCAGCCGCCCCAGGGTAGCCGGGAGGAGGCTCTTGAAGAAGATTCTGGGACCTGCAGCTGAAACATAAGGTAGAAATAAGAGCAAGGCTGTAAAGGTCAAAGCAGGGAGTTTGCATATATTGAGCCAATGAGAAATGAAAGAAAATTTCCTAAACCAAGAATTTTTAGACAAGCATATTGATGCACACGGTTAACTGAATTAATGCACGTTGTCCAAAATGATCATTAGATTGGTCAAACTGGATCTCATTACAAAGTCAAAAATGTAAGATAAAGCTTAGCCTTTCTGGATCTTAAAATAGCAACTAATGTAGTCTACAAAGCTTAGTACAGAATATGTATTCAACACACGGTTCATAAATTTTTCTTAATTGGGTTATTGATGGTAATGGACAATAAGTATGTATGTATCAAATTTCCCCTTTTGATCCCTTGCATTCTCTTGCCAAATAGTTTTAACTTTTCCTACTCTAACAGCCAACACGGAGGAAAAACTGAATGATTAGAATTCATCGCCTCTCCTTCCCTCTGTTGGACATGCTAATGAGCAGAGGAAGAGCAAAAAGCAGGATTGATGGGCAGAGATGAAGTCAGTAAGTGACAGAAAAGCAAGTCACAAAAATGAGTGATCATTCCCTAAGTCATAGAAGTGGATTGTGCAGTGTTATGGATAATTACCTTTTCAGAAGCACTTTAACAATGAAAATCATTTGCAAACAGCTATCGCTCACACGCTTCTAAAGGGCTCCTATTCTAATTACCCCTAATTGCACCTGCTACTGCCAACTTAAAGCATGTACAACACAGGGCTGAGGTCTCCCCTTAATGTCAAGGATACCAGCAGGGCATGGAAGTTCATCCAGGATAAATCCTACTGGGAGGTGATAAGGAGAAAGTGGATAAATCCATGGGCACAGAAGCCAAAATTCCTGGTTCAAGGCTTGACTCCATCACCAAGTAACTTTGACCTTGGGCAAAATGCCCTAACAACTCTGTGCCTGAGTTTCTCGTTTAGATAATAATAACATCTGCCCATAAAGTATATATAAGTTCACACACATGGAAAGTAGTTGGGAGAATGTCAAGAATATGATAAAAGGCAACAAAAGTTAGGTGTTATTATCACCTGTGTGCAGAAATGACAAAGAATTGGCAGGACAGGCAGTAATTTCTTATACATGTAGTATAAAATAAAGTGTGAGAGGCCAGGGAGGGTTCAAGGCAGAGAAGACAGTCAGGCCTGCAGGTTCGTGATGAAGGAAAATAAGGAAAGGCCAACTCAGGAAAGTAAGTAGAACACACAAAACCATGGGATGGGACATCAGGTGCCTGGTGTACCCCAATGGTGAAGGGTATATTCCAGAAATGGTAGGAAGTGAACCCAGAACCCCGGAGGCTGGGGTGCAGACTGGTAAGGACCTCCCTCCATAGTCTGCTCTATGGCATTAACCAATGACAGTCCTTCACAAATGAGGACCTGAGTAAGATTATCAACAGTGTCCATGAAGAGGGATTGTTGCTTCCAAACACGTCTGAGGTCTGGGACTTAGAGGTGTTTTGCCCATGGGTCAGATGAAAAGGGAAGGTGTTGAAAACAATTATAAATTTCCCGGCATAAAGGAGGAACTTTTGAGTAAAAGAAAAGAGCTTGCTGAGAAGGACAACTGAGTTAATTTGAAGATCTGGTAGGATCCAAGTGTCTGTAGGATAATCATTTGGAAAGTTCCATTTGGCAGGTAGACATGGAGCGCAGTGCAGAGCAGAGATGTCAGCCTGCAGAGAGACTTCTGAGGTATCAGGTGTTAGGTGAGAGATGGGAACACAGAAAGAGAGGTTTGCACAAGGAAAACATGTGAAGGAGAAAGAGAAACAAGAGCTTTTGCGAACAATACTGGATTAAGACTTTAGTCATCAAGAAACCAGCAATTGTAATCCTTGCAACAGTCACTCAAGTGTGCCAAACTACTGAACTGTCATAATGTCCATTAATGACAGACGTTTTTCAGCTCTTGACTCTATTCCAAGCAGTCAAATGCATTAAAAACATGTAAGCCATTGCCCTCCAGATTTACCAAGTGTTTTCTTATGGAATTCATTGACCATCAAAATCTTTTTACAAGAAAAAAAAAAAGATATTATTCTTAAAAATTTTGTGATAAAAAATAGAACTTCTGCAAAACGATTGGTCGAATCGTAGCACAGACTCAGCTCTCCTGCCTGGCAGCACATCACACGCTGGAGTGATTGCATCTGTTGACACGATGTGCATCTGTCCCTCCTTGGGACTGAACGAAACCAAATCCGTTCCCACTGTTGTCTTAATAGCTCTAAAATTATAATTGCTACTTAATCACTACTAAATTAGACTTGGCCTTGATTTCTTGGCAAGTGATTTATTTCATTCCTAATATGCTGACTTTCTTTTCCCAATCTTTGCCAAACATCTCATTCTATAATGACAATAAGCAAAATGACTTTTATAAAATTATGATTACAATGTAAAGCAAATAAGATTATCATTAAGTATCTCTTTTCCCTTACGATAAATAACGATATCATTAAGTATCACAAAAATATTTTTAAAAAACAAGTAATAAGGGTAATCTTGGTAAAAATATTTTCCCAAGCACAAATTCCCTTTCAGATGGCAAATCAACTTCACTAATACGTAATATGTAAATCGTGAAACTAAAATATACATCACATTTGTGTTCGAATTACATAACATTTCTGCTCTACAAACACATTATGTTGCAATCAGCTTCCTTGGTAATCACGCTCTTACAGCCAGCGAGGAGAAATCATTTCTATATTCTAATAAAGAGAAATAAAATTTTTGGTTGGACTATGCTTTTTTGATAGTTAGAAATAGTGAATGACACATACAGCTTAACATGTAATGCATCTTAAAATTAAAAGATAAAAAGATATTTTCACTGCATAAAATATAATATAATAAAATATATTTCAAAATATATTTAAAATATATTTTATTTTCACTAAAATATATCACTTTGAATTTCTTTAACTCCTGAGCCTCAGTTTTCTAAACCCTAAGTGAATTATTTCTCAAAAGAATGTCGAATTCTTTACTACTTCCGTATTTTAACATGAAGTAGCAGTCTGAAGGCATAGGACTGTAGACATTGTAGATGAAATATCCAACAGAGCTCAAGACCACCCCCAAAAAATAAAAATGCCAGTGGAAATACAGCTTAATGCCAATTTCATAGCGCACCCACCCAGCAAGACTGCTGCCTCCCACCTCAGATGCAGGCATTCTCCAGTGGGACTGCTCAAACTTTATTCTTTAATTCCAGTATATTTTTGCATGTAGTAGCAAGCCATGTACCTAAACAAGTATTTGTCAATCAAGGAACATTTTCCCACCACCTCCGGCATATGAGGCCAGTGCCCTACTCCTTTGAGCCACAAGTGCCACCCAATCAAAGAACATTTTAAAGCATACCTTCAGAATCATAAAAAGGGGAGTGACCATTTTGTTTTCATTTCTATCATAACAAGACAGTCAAAGAAATGTTACAATGCCCTTTCTACTATGTACATTTTGGATTTTCTAGATTTCAAACTAGACCTGCATTTGTGGTTTAAACTTTTATCATGTTACCCATGAGGACACAGGAGTTCTGCTAATAAGCCTTTCTTTTCGAGGTCACCAACCCATGCAGCTGAAGCACTTGGGAGACAAATCTGTCTTTGATTTAAGGGACCGAAGTTTAACTAAAATAAGCATATTGAGACACACTAGATGCTAAATTATTCGCTCAGGTTCTGTAACTAGAAAACTTGAATTAGCTATTGCTCCGGGCACTGATACATTAAAGTTTTAATATAAAAAGTTCTTCTTATGATTTTCCCTGATGATTTCTTGTCACTCATATGCCACAAAGGACCATTTGGAAAAGCACACCAGGGCATGGGCAATAAGTAATTAATTTCACCTCACTTGAATTCTTTCACCATGCAAACTGGAAACTCTGTCTCCCAACAATATTAACTTACTTAAATGAATAATACATGGCAAAGAATCATTCCCTGATGTTGAGAAGGGAGATTTGAGTCTGCTTTGGTGCATTGTTCAGACAAGGCAAGGGTAATTCTCATTAAAGTGTTGAGCATATAGTCAGAGACCCAGGAGGCACAGAATAATTACAAGTACTTCCCAAAAGACAGAACATTAATAATGTTACCTCAAATGCACCTCAAGGATCAAGACTGAAGGAAGTGATTACAGCAGACAGCAATTGTCTCCAAATGTTCCTGCAAAGGATCTGATTAAATTTTTATGATATGCTGAGATATTCTTTCCTTTCACATATTTTAAAAAGACACTGAGTCTATAACAAGTTTATAGAAAGATTAAGATAAAGGATGAAATAATTTTTATTCTTTTCTAGGTTAAATTCTCTTATTCAGTTATTAAATATCTAATATATTTATTTTTATCATTACATATATAATATATTTAAGTAGAATCTAAATCTGTTCTTGTAATAGGAAACTATTCAACAAAATCACACTGAACGCTATTTTCTACCGTAGGACAAACTGTCTGATTACTTTCTTTGACACAACATTATTGACAAATTTAAGTATATGTAGATAATGTTTGAAGACTTCTGCAATGGAACTAACTGTTCCATAATTCTCACTTTAGTGTTTTATTATATCTAAACAGTTTATAGTATAACTTTATTTTTATCATAGTTTTGAACAATTATTTAGCAGTTAAAATAAATCACATATGGAAACAACCTATGAGTAATGTTGTAATAGAAAAATTAATGTACATGAGCTGATAAGATCTTTTATCTAGAAAACCCCCAAGACTCCACCAAGAGACTTTGGAATTGATAAATTCAGCAAAGTCTCAGGTTTATAAAATCAATGTATGTAAATCAAAAACATTTCTATACACAATAACAGTCAAACTGAGGGTCAAATTAAAGATTCAATATCACTCACAATAGCTACATAGACAATAAAATGCCTTGGAATATATCTAACTAAGGAGTTGAAATATCTTTTTAAACAGAGCTATGAAACACTTAGGAAGGAAATCACAGACAACAAAAGCAGATGGAAAAATACATCATGTTCACGGATTAAAAAATAGTGTTATAATGTCCATAGTACACAAAGTGATTTATAGATTCAGTGCACTTGCCATCAAAAATACCAATTTCATATTTCACAAACCTAGAAAAAAAATTCTATACTTCATATCCAACCAGAAAAGAGCCCAAATAGCCAAAGCGATCTTAAGCAGAAGGAATAAGTCTGGAGGCATCATAGTACTATAGTACCCCTATAGTATTTTGAAATTAAAAAAAAAAAATTTAGACCAGGTGCAGTGGATCACGCCTAAAATCCTAGTGCTTAGAGCAGCCAAGGTTGGTGGATTGCTTGAGCTCAAGAGCATAAGACCCTGTCTTTACAAATCTATAGTAACCAAAACAGCATGGTATGGGCACAAAAATAGAGACATAGACCAATGGAAGAAAACAGAGAACCTAGATATAAAACCAACTACATATGGCCAAGTGATATTTGACAAAGCAGATGATAAAAGTCCTATTCAATAAATCTTTCTGGGAAAATTGGATAGCCACATGCAGAAGAATGAAACGGGTTTTGTATCTCTCACCACTCACAAAAATTAACTCAGGATGGATAAAAGACTTCAATGTAAGACATGAAATCACAAGAACCCTAGAAGAAAATGTTGGAAAATCTCTTCTAGATATAGGTCTAGGAAGAGAATGTATAAGATCTCAATGGCAATAACAAAAAGAAATGAAATGGGACTTAATGAAATTGAAAAGGTTCTGCACAGCTAAGGAAATAATCAACAGAGCAAATAGATAACCTACAGAATGGGAGAAAACATTCACAAGCTACATACATATTTGGTAAAAGGCTAAAAACCAGAATTTACAAAGAACTCAAGCTAATCAGCAAGAAAAAAAACAAACCCATTAAAAAGTGGGAAAAAAAAAACATAAACAGGTTTTCAAAAGAAAATAGACAAAAGGCTAATAAACATAAAAAATGCTCAACATTGCTAATCATTAGGGAAATGCAAATTAAAACCACAATAAAATATCACCTTACCCCAGTTAGAATAGCATTTATTAAGAAGTCCAAAAACAATAGATGCTGGTGTGGATACAGAGAGTAAAACTCTTATACACTGTTGGCAGTAATGCAAATTAGTACAACCTCTATGGCAAACAGTATGGAGATTCCTCAAAAAACTAAAAGTAGACCTGCTCTTTGTTCCAGCAATCCCACCACTGGGAATTTACCCAAAGGAAAAGAAGTCGTTTTATCAAACAGGCACCAGCACACAAATATTAATTGCAGCACATTCTCAATTATAAAGACATGGAATCAACTCAAGTGCCCATCAATACATGACTGGATTAACAAATGTGGTATATGCATGTTATGGAATATTAAACAGCCATGAAGAAGTATAAATTAAGGCCTTTTGCCACAATTTGGTTGGAACTGGAGACCATTATCCTAAATTAAGCATCCAAACAATGGAAAAGACACCACTACATGTACTCACTATTAAATTGGGACTAACCAATTAGCACACACATGCACAGATGGAAGTGAAACTCAGCAAAAATCAACCATGGGATAGGGGCAGAAGGCAGTGGGCAAAAACCTACCTAATGGGTACAATGAACACCATATGGGTGATGTGCACACTTACAATTCTGAATCAAGCATGATAAAATTGATACATGTAACCAAAAACAGTTGTACCCCTGTAGTATTTTGGAATTAAAAAAAAAAAATTTAGACCAGGATATGGTGGATCACGCCTAAAATCCTAGTGCTTTGAGAAGCCAAAGTTGGTGGATTGCTTGAGCTCAGGAGTGCAAGATCCTGTCTTTACTAAAAAAAAGAAAAACCAGCTGGGGGTAATGGCAGGCACAGATAGTCACAGCTACTCAGGGGGCAGAGGCAAGAGGATCGCTTGAGCCCAGGAGTTTAAGGTTGTCTGTGACACCATGGCACTGTACACAGGGGAATCATCTAAAAAAAAAAAAAAATGACAAAAAGAAAATTAAAGAAAGAATTCTGCTTAAAATAAAATTAACATATGTAGAAAGTAATAAATTACTTTCAAGATTATATTTTCTGATGAAATTCATATATTATTTCAATAAAAATGTTTCTGAAATTTTTTGTGTGTTTGCTTCCTTTATTTTTTTAAGTGGATGCTCTGAAATTTGTCATGGTAACAGTAATATATATTTTTAATACTGGTTCTCAATGAGCTTTAACACTTCAAAATGAACTTCATTACTTTTTTTATGAAATCAAAGTGATTAAGCCAAAACGACTCCTACAACTTTCTGAAGGCAAATACTTCCTACAATTGACCGCCAGAGCAGTTACTCTGGTAAGGATATTCCATTCCTGTTTGTAAAATGGATGGCCACATTTTTAAGACATAAAGTTTTGATTTTCTTTAAAAAAAATTTTTTTAATGGAAGGAAAGATGCTAACCTGAGTAAATTTATAGATAGATAGATATGTGTTGTGTATGCGTGTACATGCATGTATGTTTTATGTTTTAAATCTTGTGTTTTGCAGTTTTTTCCTTAAGTGGATAAATTAAATTACTTTAATGTTTTCCTTTCTAATACAAAGACAAATGAAAGGGTAACTGGACCAGAAGTAGAAAAATCACTTTGAAACATTCTATAAAATACAGGTCAGGGCATTTGTATTCACCAAACCATAACCACTCAGCTAATCATTTACCCTCAGTATGAGCTAAACTCAGTCTAGTAGTAAAAATTTTCTTTCTCAGCCTCACACCATCCAGTTTCAAGGATAGCACAAGCCAGATGGTTCATGGACTAGACATCTTAGTCCCTAACTATATCTATTTAAACATAAATAGGATTAGTTCATTACATTGTTTTGCCCTGGACAGTAGCATCCAGTATAGGAATATAGGATGGGGGATCGCACACAGGAAACCCAGATGCGAGGTAGACAGGAAGAAACAGAAACTTATTGATCACACAAAGCACCCAGGTTAGTAGCTACTAATTTCCCATTATGACAAATTATCATCAAAAATTCTAGTATTTACTTAGGGAATTGCTTTATAATTTTATAAGCAAAACAGAAATAAGGGTTGTCCCTTCCTAATATTGGAGATAGTACTGTTTGAGTGTGAAAATATTGAAATACTGGTAGAAAACTCATCAAGTACCAATACGTGAAAGGGGGTCTTAGCTGGTTGTTAGGAAGAGGTAAATCCAAATGCCTACACGTAAGCACATTTCTATGCTAATCTACACTGGCATTGTTTTAGTAGACACTGAGAAATGACAAATTATAATTGTATTTCCTATTGGACATGTGGACACATAATTACACCCAACTCTAATTAATTATGGTTGAACTTAGTACATTTAGTTCATTCATTTTCTCCTTTATCTAAAAAAGGGTACAGGCTCGGCACCTGTGGCTCAATCGGCTAAGGCACCAGCCACGTACACCTAAGGTGGCATGTTCGAATCCCCAGCCCGGGCCTGCCAAACAACAATGATGGCTGCAACCAAAAAATGGCCAGGCATTGTGGTGGGCGCCTGTGGTCCCAGCTACTTGGGAGGCAGGGGCAGGAGACTCCCTTGAGCCCAGGAGTTGGAGGTTGCTATGAGCTGTGATGCCATGGCACTCTACCCAGGGGGATAGCTTGAGGCTCCGTCTCAAAAAATAAAAATAAAAATAAAAATAAAAATAAAAATAAAAAGGTACAAAGTGAGGTCTTTAGTCAACAACTAAGCAGACTATGAGGGCTGGATAAACAATTTCAATTTTAAATTGTACCAGTGAAATGCCTCAAAAGGTTTCATCCTTACAATCCCAGTTCTATAGATATCATTTCTAATGCTGAAATATTCATCGATTTCTAGAGATGACTAGACTCCAGTGGCAAATGACCCCTTTTTCTGTATAAAAAGGATATTGAATGTATGTTCGTGCAGCTTTGAACATTAAGTAAAGCTCATTTGCTGAATAAGAAACAAGGAGTCAATACAGAGAAGTAGTTCTCGAGCTTCTGTGGCCAAGACTCCAATATGGAGCTGGTTACCAGAACAGTATTGTGGGTCTTACCCTGAGAGACACCTATTTGTAAGGCACCTGGTTGAGTCCAGAAATTTGCTTTTAATAAGCACCCAAATTGCTAGTGGTGCTGGGCCACACTTAGGGAAGCACTTATGTAAAAGATAAGAGCCCAAATCTGGGTATGTCCTACAATATCAACCTATTTATATTGCTCCCACAATTGCTTAGATTAAAAATTGTTGAAGGGTATTAAAGTGATAAGAAACATTGTGGAAAGCAGGATACCTGTCTAATGTTCACTTTCAGGTGAACCAGTTTATGAGCCCCTTGGTGCCTTCATTCCTCCTATGTCTACATACACACTTCCATACATACATCCATAGATTGATCGATTCATTCATTGTCCACTTTAAAATTAGAATAAGTCACTGGGCGCAGGGGCTCACACCTGTAATCCCAGCACTCTGGAAGGCTGAGGTGGGCTGACTACTTGAGCTCAGGAGTTCAAGACCACCTGGAGCAAAAGTGAGACCCCATTTCTAAACATAGCCAAGAGTTGTGACAGGCACCTGTAGTCCCAGCTACTTGGGAGGCTGAGGCAGAAGGATCACTTGAGCCCAGGAGTTTGGGGTCACTGTGAGCTACCATGCCAGGACACTCTACCAAGGGTGACAAAGTGAGACTCTGTCTCAAAAAGAAAAAAAATTAAAAAAATATTAGAATAAATCATACATTTCAACTTCCACAATTCTTGGTATGAGGTTTTGAATAAGAAGCACTGATTGAGTAGCTGACTTTTTTCTTATTAATCCCAACTGAAATGACTCAGAAATGGAAAATGGAAAAATATACATTGGAAGCTAGAAAATAGTATTGACCAAATTCTAAAAACTTTCAAGGATCTATTACTAGATATTGGAAAGATAGAAACAGTCAAAGGATTTTCTGCCAACAAATATGATAAATTAGATGAAATGGTTAAATTCATAGGAACAAAAGTTACAACAGTTGAACTAAAAATAGAAAATATTAATTAACCTATAAACAGTTTTCCACAAAGAGAATTTCAGTCACTAAAGGTATTACCAATGAATTCTAACAAACATTTAAGAAGAAATTAGGTATAATTTACACAATCACTTCCAGAATAAAAATGAGACCATGTGGGTTTACCACACTGGCATAACTTTGGTATAAAGCACTGAAAGCCACATCAAGAAAACAAATCCACAGGCAAATCCTTCCCAAAACATTTTAAATACACTCAGCACCTGTAGCTCAGCGGCTAGGGTGCCAGCCACATGGGCTGGCAGGTTTGAACCCACCCTGAGCCTGCCAAACAACAATGACAACTACAACTCAAAAATAGCCGGGTATTGTGGCAGGCCCGTGTAGTCCCAGCTACTTGGGAGGCTTAGGCAAGAGAATCACTTAAGCGCAAGAGTTTGAGGTTGCTGTGAGCTGTGATGCTCAGCACTCTACTAAGGGCGACATAGTAAGACTCCATCTCAAAAAAACCCAAATTTTTTAGATACAAACATTTCAGACAGTGTAGCAGCACAACAAATTTAGCAAGATATAAAATAGTAAAAACAAATCATGGCAATGTTGAGTTTGTTTCAAGAATGCAAGGTTATTTTAACATTTGAAAATCAATGTATGTGTCATAACATTACTATTCTAAAGGTAAATGTATGAAATTATGATCACAATTCTATAAGTGTGCAGAAAAAATAAACAAATTAGAAGGAAAATCATATTACATATAGTTGTTGAGAATCTTTAAAAAATAAAAAAACAATATTGTATGTAACGAGAAAAAATTGAAAACTTTCCTCCAGGAAATTGGATTGAGACTGATTATAGCCCTTTCTAGATTATACTGAAAGTGCAATAAGATAAAAATAAATAGTTAGAAAGAAATCTGTAGTTATTCACAGATGGATCTAATAGATGATGGCACATTCAGAAATCCAAAAGAAGCTATTAGAAGTAAGATATAAATTTTCCATAACTATGAGAAAGTTGATTTTCAAAATCATTTGTCTTTCGGAAAAATATACTAAACTCTCTGGGAGGCCAAGACAGAAGGATGGTTGAGCTCAGGAGTTCAAGGACAGCTTGAGCTAGAGGAAAATCCCATCTCTACTAAAAATAGAAAAATTAGCTAGGCATCATGGTGAGTGATCTGTCCCAACAACTAGGGAGGCTGAGGCAGGAAGATGGCTTGAACCCAAGAGTATGAAGTTACTGTGAGCTAAGCTGATGCCATGGCACTCCAGCCTGGGTAACAGAATGAGACTCTGTTTCAACAACAACAACAACAACAAACAAAAAAAACACAAAACTTACTTTTACAATAGTATCAAGTATCTAGGAATAAATCTAACAAAAGATGTACCCAGTCTCTACAAAACACTAGTACAAAAAATTAAAGAAGATTTAAATTGGGCAGGCACAAAAGCTTACACCTGTAATCCTAGCACTCTGGGAGGCTGAGACAGGTGGATTGCTTTAGCTCACAGGTTCAAGACAGACCTGACCCATGCCTCATTTTGGTGGGTGCCTGTAGTCCCAACTGAGACAAGAGAATTGCTTGATCCCAAGAGCTGTGGGCTGTGATTTCATTGAACTCTACAGAGGGTGACAATGTGAGACTCTGTCTCAAAAAAAACAATAAAAATTAAAAATAAAAAAATATATTAGCAGGTTCATATTTAATATTATAAAGATTTCAATTTTCTAGAAATTGAAGTATAGATTAAATTGTTTCTATAAGACTACAATTTTTATGGAAATTGACAAGCTGATTCAAAACTGTCAAAATGCAGGGCCAAAATTGCAAAGACTGATAACATCATGTTGGTGGCAACCACTTGGAAAAATTCCTTGGCAAAATTGACTAAAATGGAAAACAAAACACATCCCCAACTTAGCAATTCCACTCTTAGGCAAATACCAAGAAGGAAGGTGGTGGAGCAGGGGTGTATGAAAAGATATACAAGATGGCACATATAAGGATGTTTTCTTAGAAAGAGCAAAAACTCAACCCATTCATCTGCTCAAGATTTTGAGCAGATGAATGATTTGTAGTACATTTATCTAATGGAATATAGCAATGAAAATAAACGAATTGCTATATACAATAATATAGATGAATCTCACCATGCTGTGCAAAGGAAGCCAACCACGAAATAGTGCATATTATGTTATTTTGTTTATGTAAAGTTTTAAATTACAAAAGCAAATGAGTGTGCTGTAGGATGAAGTGGTGGTTCTGTTTATGGAGGTGGAGGAATGAAGCCACACTCTTCGAGGGTGTCAATTTTCTTTTGCCTAATCTGGATGGTAATGAAATGGGATGCTCACTTTGTAAATACCTTTCGAATTGTACACTCCTGATGTGTATACTTTTCTGAATATTTTATAAAATTCAGTGAAAATACTTTTAAAATACTATAATACCTTTTAACTTATTTTTAAACTCTCTTTTAGACTTAGGTCCAATTAATTCATCCCTTTTATAAATTTGTAGCCAATGTGAATAAGTATAATTATACTATTGTGACTAGGAAATAATTACATTCATAAGTATTGACCATGGTGATCAGTTTAATTGTCTTACAGTCACCTCAGTCACATCATGTCTTGAGGAAGCTATAAAATACAGTTGTCAAAGGGATGCTTCTAGAATAGTTTACATACATTTGAACCTAGGTTCACCATTTACTAACAAGATGATTTGGGAAAAGCTACTTAAACTTTCTGTGCAAAAGAGTGATTCTATTTTTCTTTATCTTTAAAGTAAGAATGGTAGCATTACCCACAGGAAATGTAATTATGAAGATTAAATGGTAGAATACATTCAAAGCCCTGAAAGGAGTTGGTATGATTAACAATGGTGCATGATAAGAAATGAACACAAAAATTCTTAAGTTCTACTCAATTTTTCCTGGGGAGTTCTTTTTCTATCATAATATTCCTAATAAAATATAGAATTTTCTAAGATTAAAAAACA
The DNA here is from genome assembly GCA_963574575.1 of Galagoides demidoff. Taxonomy (NCBI): domain Eukaryota; kingdom Metazoa; phylum Chordata; class Mammalia; order Primates; family Galagidae; genus Galagoides; species Galagoides demidoff. The sequence goes on from CAUYQV010013723.1 coordinate 17,821, forward strand.
GTGACTTTGTGTATAAGCATAGATTAGTACATAACCATGTATTTCCTTGCTCTGTCATTGAAAGGAACTGCAAGCATAAAACCCCTGGGCAACAGACACATCTAGGACCCAGATTTTGGTTTAACACCTTTCTCAGTCAAATGGAATCAGTGATTCTTGGGGGAATAGCTGACTCCAGCATCAGAGCAGGAGATATAGGAGATGAGTCTGGAGCATCTGGTATTGCCAGAAATTCAGGAAGTGCTCAAAGAAAGCCCACAAGATGGGAGTGTATCAAAGGGACACAGATCCAACGGCCAAATGCAAAGCCATAGGGATAAGATAAATAACATGGTTGTAACAAAAAGTGTAAAACAGATATCCTTGAATCCATGCTCATATAAATGCATGATTTAAAAATAAAAAATGCGGGCAGCACCTGTGGCTCAGGGAATAGGACGCCAGCCCCATATACCCAGGGTGGTGGGTTCAAACCTGGCCCTGGCCAAACTGCAACAAAAAAATAGACAGGCAGTGTGGCAGGCGCCTATAGTCCCAGCTACTCGGGAGGCTGAGGCAAGAGAACCACCTACGCTCAAGAGCTGGAGGTTGCTGTGAGTTGTGACACCATGGCACTCTGCTGAGAGCGACAAAGTGAGACTCTGTCTCTAAAAAAAAAATTATATACATAAAAAATGGGAGAAAATAGAAAAATTTCTTATGTATAACAATTCTAAATAATTTGTGTAGATAAAATTCCCAGTATGAGAACATTCTATGAAATACAAGACACTACTCTTCAAAACCATCAAGGTCATCACAAAAAAGAAAGGTCTGAGATTACCATCGAGGAGAGTCTAAGAAATTAATGTAATGATGATTCAATGTAATGTAGTATCCTGATGGTATCCTGAACCAGCAGAAGGATGTCAGACAAAACTTAAGCAACTCTAAATAAAGTACGGACTTCAGTTAATAATAATCTATCAATATTAGTTCATTAATCATGCTAATTCTAGATGTTAGTAATAGGGGAAACTGGGCTACGGGAATTATCTCCACTATCCTCAAAATTTTCCTGAAAAACAAAACTGTTATAAAATAAAAGTATATTTAAGAAGAGTACGTGTGATTAGAAAGCTAGCATGACTATGTCAAAATCTTTTTAAGTCCAAAAAATGACAATTTATGCAATTAAAACATTTTTTCTTATCTTCATTGGTTTTGATCATTTCTCACTGCCGCACAATGAGAATTCGCAGTCATCCTTTCATATTTCCCTAAAGAGCTACTTTCAATGACTTCGATCATGTGTAAAAAAACTTGTATGACCATAAGGAATCCAAAAATATCTGGATTTCAGTGTCAACTTTGGCACTGGCAATAAATGTGACCAAGAACACACTTAGCCTCTTGATGTTTGCCCATTCCTCAACTGTAAAAATGTGATCTAAGCTGTATTTTGTTAGATGCTAACAGGTTAGTACTCTTGATAAAATTAACATCTTATCTAGGAAGTCATCTTTAGTCCATTAGTAGGTGTACTTAGCTATCATCATTCCCTGATAGTGAAGAAACTAGAAGAGAAATAAATGAAATAAAAAAATTATAAAATTCAGTGTACTACTTAGTGGGTTTAGTTAAAACTCTCAAAAATGTAATTGTTGCCAAATTTCTAAAGATTCTGTAAATATCTTGAAAATCCAGGCAGAATTTTCTCATTTATACCATTTGTTCGTGTATTACTCATTATGATTTGGTATCATATATAGCAAAGCTGTAGATAACTTTAACTCGGCTTCCAAAGAATCTTCCAGTTTGTTTAACAGCTTTTTAAATCAGAGGTTTCACAAATACTGGATAATAACTACTTTTGATACAAACCTTGCCTTCAGTAATACTATGCTTTATATTTTAGTGTTAGACATAATTAAATTAAAATATTTTTCCTTCCTATTATCTAGAAATAATGACATTTTTATAAACAAAATTATAGTAAAAGGTAGGCCTGTGTGTTTTTGAAGTTGGCAGTTATATTTCACTGGACCATTTGAAATATTTCAATTCCTTAGGAATAAAGGGGAAAATTTTCTGTCCAACTTAAATACAGATATTAAAAACCCTGTCTGAAAGCTCTCTCAAGATTCTCCTACCACAGCAATCCTTCTTCCAAAATCCCTAGAAGATATATACACCTATCTTCCATTAGCAAAAATTAGGCTCCCAGGCTATTTAGTTGGCAACTTAGAAATGTAAAAGATATAATTAAAGATTTTAAAAAGACAGGAAAAATAAATTTTGGAGATCAGGAAGCTTGATAATGAAAACAAGTAGGGGTCATGTACCAGGAGTAAGTGATCCTTCTTTAAGGAATATTCCCAGATCTGAGTCTGAGCTAGCATGTGCTAATAATGCAGAGATGAAATAGTAAAGAGACCAGAATTGTTCAAAAAGTCAAGGAAAAGCTGACATTCTAAATCAAGGAAAAATATGTACAATAATGTGATATTCTCTAGGAAAGCCATGCATTCCCAGATTGGTGGGTTAAGGCTGGCCTGGTATTCTTTGATTTGTAAAGGGGGCAAGGCTGTGAAAACAATTATTCATGTGGTTAACCACAGGTACTAGGCTGGCTGGAAAAGCAATGGACTTGAGACAATTGATAACCTGATACTGACTCTGAGAGTTAACGTATCAGGTTTAGGGTCTGCTGAGTTTGTGAAAATAAAATAACACGGCTTAAACAAAACAGAAGTTTTTCTTTCCCTCGGGTGAAACAAGGTTGGCAATAGACAGTCTAGAGCTGGTATAGCAGGTCACAGAATCAGGGAGCCAGTCACCTTATACACTGCCCTTGGGGCATCTTCAGCTCGTGGGTTCCTCCTCATGTTCCAGAAGAAGTGCTAGAGCTCCAGGGAGAACATTTGCTGTCAAGACAGCAGAAAGGAAGAAAAAAGGCAATCCCTTGACCCACCTACTTTTAAGAAAAGTTTTACACAAACTTTTGTTTATACCTTATCAACCAGAACTTAGTCATTGACTAATACTAGCTGTAATAGAAGCTAGAAACTCATGTTCTTTGTGTGATAGTTGTGATTACTATGAATGAGAGGTTCCATCCTTAATGTGAAGAAGGGATAAAGGATTGGGGGAGTATTTGAATTGAATGTGACTCAATACGTCTGTGGGTAGAGCATCATTAGACGATGATGATGTCCAGCAGGATTAGTTTCCTAAAGTGCAGAGAATATAAAAACTATTGATGTTGAGGAGCTTGAAAAAAAATACATTAGGTAAAGGACTTGGGTGAATTATGAATATGGACTCTGAAATCAATCAGAATAATAGTAGAATTTGCAAAGAACGGGCACTGAACTAGGTCCAAAATCCTCATTGATTTTTGAAAGAAAATTAAAAGTCAATTATTGAATAATCCAAATTTAAATTATTTAAATAATCCAATTATTGAATAATCCAAAATTAAAAGTCAATTATTGAATAATCCAAAGTACTCAGCTTTCACAGTCTGAGTACTTTGTAACAGGAAGGGAGAATCATGGTCTCGAGTTAATAGACTTTTAACTGCATCGTTCCAGTTCGGGAGACCCAGAAAGTGAGGTTAAGTGAAGAGTTCTGAGCAATGCGGTCAGTGAAAAGAGTATCGTCCCACAGATTTGGGGTTGATGACAACTTTGTTATTCACTAGTCTTAGTGTCAAAGTACAAAAGCAGCCTGTTTCCTCTTTTAAGAATTGGGGAAAATTCCTGCCTCAAAATTATATGATAAAGATTTATGGAGGATAAATCAACTCCATCATGGATGCTAATCCACCACATTATTGACTTCTGAGCAACCTCTGTTCTGAGAATGCTGTGAAGATTTCTATTTATCTGCTGATACCTTAAATCCTACTTTCAGGTCAAAGCACCTGTGACTGTGAGCCCTGTCTTTAGGCAGATTCACAGAGCATTCTTGGCATTCCCAGAGAGATCAACTTCAATTATGCTACGCCTTCCTTCTGTATGGTATAAATGCCCTGGGTCTGGCTGGTGACAAGGTAGGGATCCACCATCTCAGCTTGCAGCTGCCCAGAATGCGGATTTTGTTCATACAAATGTTTCAGTAGATGTTTCTTTCTGAGAAACTGCATATGTCAACTTCTTTATTCAGCCTCTCAGCTTCCCTAGACTGTGGGGGTAGGTTTGCACAGACCTGCTCACTGCAGAACAAGATTAAACAAAATAATGTTGAAATGTGACTAAACTCATAATAGATTATCAACAAATTTTAGTTATACACTCTTCCTCACCCTACAGTCCCCAATCTGTCTTTGTGAGGGTTTGCTTTATATTTTTGAGATCATAGTCCTTTCTAAAAAAAATCAGACTGGACTCCAAGAAAACCGTGCATTGATAATGCATTAAATAACCTTCAGTTAAAAAGGTCTCATATTCGACTTAATTTATTATGAACAAGGAACTTCTGTTGGGTCATAAATTCAACCACTTATTTTTCTTAATACCCTCTATTAGGCATGAGGAGAAAAGGGGTGCTGTGCGTCTCAGTGCCACGCATGAAGAATAAGCAAATCTCCTCCCAGGGCGCCTCTTTGCTAAAAGCCCGCCATATGTCCACAAGGCACTGAAGCATTAACAGCACATCTCATTTTATATCCCCACTTGACAAGCACAACTTAAAGCAAGGATGGGCTTGCACTAAGTGTGCTTGTCTAATTCCCATTACTGCTAATTACGTGCACACAGCAGGAGGACCACATCTCTTCAGGATAAGGCAGACTTTTCAAGGGAGTATGAAAGCCAGTAAATGTTCAAAGCAGCGAATGATTTTTTACATTTCTTAGTATTTTATATACCTGTGGATATTTCATTTTATAACCTTCACCATGATTCAGGTCTGGCCACATGCCCTGTGTGAGTTTTCGAAAAATAAAGTCATTTCTAATCTATTGCCTGGCAAGACCTAGTGGCAATTCGTCTTCATGAAGAACCCTTGCCATGCTGTTTTCTGAATTGCAGAGCAGAAAAACTGTCTCAAGATTAAGATACACTGGTGAAAGAAATGAAATACTTTTTTAAAAAAAATAAAATTCTCTCTACACTTATGTATTTGAATTCTATTAAACAACAGCATGCCATTTTATAAAGGAGATAAGGATATTTTCAACCAGTTTTTCAGGTGACTTTTGATGTTGATTCTTTCTGATCATGCATAAAAGTGCTCAGGAAATGCTTTGGAGACACCATACAAACACATTCCCCTGCATTGTTCCCCCAGGAATTTAGGATGCAAACAAAAGTTAAAATCTAACAAATTCCCAACAATTCTTCAGTCTTTCACCCTGGATTACATATTTTCAAAATGCTCAAGATTACGGAGCATCAGAGAGCAAGGAATGTTGATCAACTATGAAAACATGACATTGCCAAAGCGGCAGAGCTCTACGTATTGCTTTAATAGACCACATTGATCATGTTCTTTTGTCAAGATCTGCCTGTGTTTTCAGAGACATCTATTTTCGGAGGAAAATTCAATCGTAAAATAAAGCGTCTTTCTGCATCACAATGCAGAAAGCAAAATCATCCAAACCCCGAGCTTGGAGATGCATGGTTTCTACTCCCTTTCTTTATCCTTAGTTGACTGAATCTATTATTTTTTATCCAAGTGCAAATTCAATTTACACTCTCTGAAGATTGCTGCTCACTGCTACTATGCTTTTTACCCCATTATCTTTCAGCAGATTTCCAGTCCATGAACATTCTTCTTGAGGTTTCATAGTTTCGGCCTTTCCATTTTTAATTTTATCATCAGGAGCAGTTGAGGCACTTTTGTAGAAAGAAAATTTATGCCTGCCAAATTTTTCCTTTAAAGAAAATTTAAAACTGATGTCTCAATTGAGCAAAGTGTGATCATTACATTCAGGGCGTGGAGAGAGTCCGCGTGCGCCTCAGAGGCGAGAGCAGAGACACAGGATCAAGTTCACGCACAGTAAAGCTCAGATAATTTGTCTCTTTAACCTTCTCATGTTCCTTTCAAATTAAACACAATTTCCTCTGTGTCATCTTCAAAATGGAAAGATAGCAAAGCCAGAAACACATGCTTTGTCTGTTTTAGCTGATTCTTTCTACTGCTGTTGCACAGGATGGTGGAAATCTCAACTGAAAAGCTGGTTTAGGATGAGTGTAAAACTAACCCCAATTACAAGCTTTTGTCCAATTCATAACATGCAAATAACTTTTCCCATTCTGAAGGTTGTCTGTTTGCTTTGGTTGTTGTCTCCTTAGCTGTACAAAAGCGTTTCAGTTTAATTAAATCTCATTTGTTTACTTTTGTTGTTGCAATTGCCACAGAAGTCTTCATAACATCTTTACCCAGGCCAGTATCTTCCCCAGGGCACACTTTCTTCAAGGATTTTTTTATTTCAGGACTTAGATCTAAATCTTTTATCCATCTTGAATCAATTTTTGTAAGGAGTGGGTCCAGTTTCAGTCTTTTACATGTGGTTATCCAGTTCTCCCAGCATCATTTATTGAATAGGGATTCTGTTCCCCAGTGTATGTTCTTGTTTGGTTTATCAAACATCAGGTGGCTACAAGAGGTGAATTTCATCTCATGGTTTTCTAGTTAGTTCCAAATGTCAGTGTCTATATTTTTGTGCCAATAACATGTTGTTTTGATCCCTGTGGCCCTGTAGTATAGCTGAAAGTCTGGGTAGGGTGATATCCCTGGCTTTGTTTTTATTACTAAGTATTGCCTTGGCTATATGGGGTTTCTTCTGGTTTCATACAAAACAAAGAATTATTTTTCCAAATCTTGAAAGTATGATGATGGTATTTTAATGGGGATTGCATTGAATCTGTAGATTGGCTGGGTGGTATAGACATTTTCACAATGTTGGTTCTTCCCAGCCATGAGCATAGTATGTTCTTCCATTTGTTAATTTCTTCTGCTATTTCTTTTCTTGGGGTTTCGTAATTTTCTTTGTAAAGGTCCTTCACCTCTTTTACTATGTATATTCCTAGGTACTTCATTTTTTTGGAAGCTACTGTGAAGGGAATTGTGTCCTTGATTAGTGTCTCATCTTGGCTGTTACCGGCATATACAAAGGTTACTGATTTGTGGACATTGGTTTTATATCCTGAGATATTGCTATATTTTTGGATCACTTCCAGGAGTTTTGTGGTTCTCTAGTCTTTGGGGTTCTCTAACCATAAAATCATATCATCGGCAAAGAGCAAGAGTTTGATTTCCTGTGGACTCATTTGGATGTCTTTTATTTCCTTCTCTTGCTTGATTATATTGGGTAGAACTTCCAACACTATGTTGAATAGTAGTGGCAACAGAGGACAACTTTGTCTGGTTCTAGTTCTAAGTAGAAAAGCTTTCAGTTTTACTCCATTCTGTATAATATTAGCTGTGGGTTTGTCATAAATGGCTTCAATCAGATTAAGAAATGTGCCACCTCCATGCCTAAATTCTTAAGTGTTCTAATTAGAAAAGGATGCTCAATTTTATCAAATGCTTTTTCTGCATCTATTGAGAGGAACATCTAGTCTTTGTTTTTGCTTCTGTTGATATGGTAAATTACATTTAGGGACCTGTGTATGTTAAACCAGCCTTACATTCCTGGGATGAAACCTACTTGATTGTGATGAAGGACTTTTTTAATGTGGAACTGTAATGTATTGGCTAGGATTTTATTGAGAATTTTTGCATCTATATTCATTAGTGAAATTGGCCTGAAATTCTCCCTTTTACTTGAGTCTTTTCCTGGTTTTGGGATCAGGGCGTTGTTTGCTTCATGGAACATACTGGGGAAGATTCCTTCCTTCACAATTTTTTAGAATAATTTCTGCAGTATGGCTATAAGCTCTTTGAAGGTTTGATAGAATTTTGGTGTGAAGTCATCTGAACCATGGTTTTTTGTTGTTGTTGTTGTTGGGAGTTTTTTTATTGTTTCTTCTATCTCCATTCTTGAAACTGGTCTATTTAAGAGATCGACTTCTTCTTGACCAAGTCTAAAGAGAAGGTGTGATTCCAGGTATTGATCCATTTCCTCCACATTATCAAATTTCTGGGCAAAATTTCTAGCGAGTTTCTTATAGTATTCAGAGATGATCTCTTGTATCTTTGTGGCATCTGTTGTTATTTCCCCTTTCTCAACAATTCTGATTGAGGTTACTAGAGATTTTAATTTTCTATTTCTAGTTAATCTGGCCAAAGGTTTATCAATTTCATTTATGTTTTTGGAAAACCAACTTTTTGTTTCATTAATTTTCTGAATGATTCTTTCGTTTTTAATTTCATTAATCTCTGATTTAATTGTGGTTATTTCTTTTCTGATACTGGGTTTGGGATTAGATTGTAGTTCTTTTTCCAATTCCATAAGGTTATTCATGAGTTTGTTGATGAATTCTCTTTCTGGTTTTTGAATGAAGGCATCTAATGTGGTAAATGTCCTTCTTAAGACTGCTTTTGCTGTATCTCACAGGTTTGATAACTTGTGTCTTCATTATTGTTATGTTTGAGGACTTTAACAATTTCCCCCTTTATCTCTTCCAGGACCCAACTATCATTCCTCATAAGGTTGTTTAATTTCCAAGTCTTTGTGTGGGGATGAATGTTTTTGTTGGAGTTGAGTTCTACCTTTAGTGCCTTGTGGTGTGAGAAAATACAAGGTATAATTTATATTCTTTTAATTTTGCTGAGGTTTTATTTGTATCCTAGGATGTGTCCATTTTGGAGTATGTATTATGGGCTGACAAGAAAAATGAATATTCCTTAGGTTTGTAATGGTGTGTTCTGTATATGTCTGTTAATCCCATTTATTCTAGGATCACATTTAAGTCCTTTTTATCTTTGTTTAGTTTCCGTTTAGAGGATCTAAACAGACAGTCCAGTTCTGTCAGAGGGTTGTTAAAGTCCCTGACTATTATGGTGTTATGGGATATCATATTGTCCAAACCCATCAAGGTCTATTTCTCAAATCTGGGAGCATTTAAGTTGGGTGTATAAATATTTAAAATTAAAATATCTTCTTGTTGTATTATTCTTTCGACCACTATAAAGTGTCCATCTTTGTCTTGCTTAACTTTAGTTACTTTAAATCTGCTTGTATCTGAAAATAAGATTGCAACCCTTCATTTCTTCTAATTTCCATTTGCTTAAAATACTGTCTTCCATCCCTTACCCTGAGTTTTGATTTGCCCTTCAAGGATAGGCATGTCTCCTGGAGAAAGCATATGGATGGCTTCTGCTTTTTTTTTTTTTTAATCCAGTTGGCCAGGCTGTGCCTCTTCTGTGGTGAACGCAATCCATTGACATTTACTGAGTGTGGTGGAGTTCTATTCATCCTATTTTGTGAAAGTCCATTGTGTAGTTTTATCCTTTGTGCCACTGTAGAAGCTAACTTTTGACCTTTGGCTTCTGGGTATTTCCTTTGCTGGTGACCCATTCTGATGGAGACTCGGTCCAAGTATTTCCTGCAGAGCTGGTCTTTTTTTAGTGAATTTCCTCAGTGCTTGTATATCCACAAAAGATTTAATTTCTCCATCAATATTGAAGCTTATTTTAGCAGAATACAGAATTCTGGGCTGAAAATTATTTCAAGAATGTTGAAAGTGGATGACCATGCTCTTCTGGCTTAGAAGGTTTCAGTAAAAGTTTCAGTTAAAAAGTTTGCTGTCAAACTAATGACTGTGCCTCTGTGGGTCAGTTGGCACTTACTCCTAGCTGCATGCAGAATTTTTTCTTTCATCTTGACTTTCATCTTGACAGGTTCATTACAATGTGTCTTTGAGAGGCTCTGTTTGAGTTGAGTTGATCCAGAGCTCAATATCTATCTGAAAAGAATGTGTCAGGGTCTGTAGTAAAACTTGAGAAATTTTCATTTATGATAGTCTCCAGTAGGGCTTCCATTCTTTTAGGATAGCCTTCTTCCCCTTCAGGAATCACTGTTATTCGTATGTGTGAATGCTTCATGAAGTCTTGTAGTTCTCTAAGCACCTGTTCTGTTTTCTCTCTCTTCTTTTCTGCCTCTTTAAATCCTCTAGCTCTAAAGTTCTTTCTTCTCCATAGTGTAACCTATTTTTGATACTTTTACTGCATCTTTACATTCTCTGACTGTCTCCTTCACTTCCTTAAGCTCCACTATATCCTTTATATATTCTACATATCTCTTGTCCAACTTTTGGTTCTGTCTTTCCATTTTCTTGTACATTCCTTTTATTGTCTTTATCATCCACATTTTAAATTCCCTTTCTGTCAAGTCCACTAATTCTTTACAGGGGAGTCTTCTGCCCTAGCTGCCTCATGGTCCCATGGGGGGAATTCCTCTGTTTTGGTTGTTCCTGTTGCCTGAATTTTCCTGTTGGTTCCTCCTCACATGCTCTTTGTTCTCATTCATGTCATTGTCCTCCTTTTCCCTTCTCACTGAGTTCTTTGTTTCAAACAGAAGTCCTTGCTCTTGATGACAGTATATTGCAATGTGCCACCAGGACACCAGGTGGTACTGTGGTTTTTTAGGAGACAGAGAACACAGCCAGCAACCACTATGGTCCTTATTCCAAACTTAGTTGCCTTCAGTGATCACCTGATTGTTTCCTCAGCATTCGGATCCTGCCAGTTAGGGATCTTAAAGCTCATAAGAATCCTTCAGGGGCAGGTCTCACAGTGCCCCCTGACTCCAGTTCGTATGGGGCAAGTGACTGTGACTTGGTTGGCCTTCTGCAGAGGTCTGGGATGGGAGTAAACCTTTCCTGAGTTTTCAGTTGTCGAGAGAAGCTGTGCTTTGAGTGGAAAGCTTGGAAGAGTAAGTGGACTTGAACAGTATACAGCAACCAGATTTGAATGCCAATTGGAGTGGACTTGCCATAGGTTTGGTGGCTGATGAGGCAGCCATACTGAGGTCTCGGCAGCTAGGAGGCTGCCATTGTGGGAAGGTCATGAGAAAGTCTTAGCAGAGGCTTAAAGCACAGCTGTCTTAATTCCATCTGCTGGAATCAGCCCTCCACTTTTGGGACAGGCTGTGCTCCCTGAGCTATGACTCTGAGTAAGATCTCCATTCTAGGTATGGCTGGGTTGTCTCATCAACACAACAAAAGACAGAATAAAAAACTGGAATAAGTTATCATCTAACATGTCTACAATGACAAGATTTCATTTGACAATGAATAAACCACAATTATATACATACATAAATAAAACACAATATGTTATATTTGGCTTTATAATGTACTATAGTCTGATTCTTTCAGTTGGGGAAAATAAAGCATGTAATGTGCTATGAAGAAAGAAAAAAAAAACAAGAATCTGAGATTTCCATTTAGTTCAAAGCAGTTAAAATAGTTATAATTCAGTAAGATAGGAAGATAGCTCTCAAGACAGGTCTTAGTTTGGTTAAATTAGAAAGAAAGTCACTTTTAAAAGTTATACCATTTCACAAAAATCATCCAACTAAGCAATTCTTAATAGTTGCTAAATATATATGCTAGTGTAAGCTAATATAAAACACACAGCAAAGTTTTTAAAAAAGGAAGAAGAAAATGTATATTTTCTTTCAAGATATCCAGCTGAGGTAGACTCTATAGGCTTCCTTAACTAAAATGATGGAAAATTTTTAACACCCCAAACTCTTAGATCAGTGTTTTTTGTTAATTAATGGCAGAAAGTACAATTTTTTTAATTTAGTTAAAATCAACTTAAGGAATTCTATGAGGTAGAGACTACTCATTCATAGATATGAAAACTATTCGGCAGAACAATACTTAACTGATGCTATAAGGGAGATACTACTTAATTTACTAGAGGAACACAGAGGATTAACATAGATTAACCAGAAGACCAGAGACATTTTTACAGATGAAGGAATGTTCCACTTGGGCTTTAAAGTAAATAAGTTGATTTTTTTAGGACAGATGATGAACATTCTGGATAAATGGCATATCAGAGGCTAAGTTTTCTCCCCATCTGAAAAATGAAAGTATAGGCCAGGTGTGGTGGCTCACACCTGTAATCCTAGCTCTTTGGGAGGGTAAGGAGGGAGGATGACTTAAGGCCAGGAGTTTGAGACCAGCCTAGTCAACACTGCAAGAACCTGTCTCTACAAAAAATTAAAAATTAGCTGGGCATGACAGTGCATACATGTAGTGCTAGTTTCTCATGAGGCTGATACAGGAGGATCCCTTGAACCTAGGAGTTAAAAGCTATGTGAGCTATGATTGTGCCATTACACTTCAGCCTGGATAACAGAGCAAGACTCTGTCTCAGAAGAAAAAACAAATCAAGTCTAGTTTAAAGGCATGAGATGAACAAGTAGGAGATAAGGATGTATAGGCAAGAGAAGCCCCTGCTTTAAAAGCTACATTGACTCTGGACTTTACTTTGAAAAAAGGAAACCAATGACAATTTTTAAGCACAGGACTGCCTCAATCACAGGAGAACTTTAGAATAAAGTTCTTTAATATAAGTCCCTTGCTCTTTTGTACAAATAAATATTAAATATATTACTGACATGCTTTCATCTATACATGCTGGTGAAATAAGAATGTTACAATGAAACTGTGAATCCTCTCAAATATAATGAGATGACTGTGAGTAATAATCATCTACTGAGGTTGACAGAACACCTGTGAGGGTTGCCAGATCACAGAGCACAATGCAGAAACTAATCATAACATTCTCTGAAACCACAGAAAACTAATGAAGGTTTACACTTACAAAATAATAGCTGGAGAAGAGGAGCATTTTCATTTTTCTTTTTTTTTTTTTTTAGGGGAGAGCACAAATTCAGTCCCCTACTACCACAAATTACACAGTCAAGTTTCTCACATTTGAAGAAACTATAGGAGTCAGCACATCTGGAGTTCAATGGCTAAGTCTCATCCTGGGAAAACTACCTTAGTGATCATGGAATCTCCCTCCTCCCTCCCATGAGGAGTATTTTCTAATGCTAATACTTCACATCTTCAAAAACCTAGACAAATGAATATGCATGGTCAGGAGCACTCAAAACAAATCTATAAAATGTCTAGGACTCCTTTGAATCACTAATATAAAAACAGCAAATTAAAACAATAAAGTTATTTTTACAAAATTTATGTTATTTCATTGCACTAAATATTTTCAGTACACAAATGGAAAAAAGATGCATTGGCCACTGTGATAGCAATTGTGTTAATCATTTGGCACATACCATTTTCTTTTATTCTATGGACACAGAAAAAAAGCATTTTCCAGCTCCCTTTGCTTAGGAAGAGCCTCTGATTGAGCTGAAGCCAACAGAATATGAGTAGAAGTGATATTCCACATTCCCAAGTCTGGTTCCTAATACCTTCTTATTTCTCTCTCTTTACTTGCCTGCTGGACAGATAAAAAATATCCAATGGAATGCTCTAAGGACCCTTGAAGATTAAAAAAGAAAACAGAACAAAAACCATATGATGGAAGATTAGATTCCCTGAATGACTGTGTAGAGGAGACTTTCCTCTTACCTCCCAGTGATCCTCATTGGATTATGATACAAGCTAGAAATAAAAGCTACTAGAGATTTAGGATTGATTTTTGTAGGAATTATCGCACCCTGGCTATTATGGGCTCCCAAAACTTTATATTTAAAAATAAGAAGCGATACAATTTATATTTTAATCCTCCTCAAAGCCCTTCACTAAAAATTATGCTATAAAAATAATCAAGTTTCTAGTATAGTAAAAAGTAAAATTGAGGAGAAATGACTTAAGGAAAGGGATAGAACCATTAACCCTTACATTTTGAAATAAGGTGGGCTAATGGTTCACTAGGGATTTGATTATTATACTGTGATTTCTCCAGAGGGTGTTGTCCAATGAGGGTCAGACAAAGTTTCAGGAAGAGACAAAAGGACCCTGAGCACTGAATTAATGAGCCAAATTTTGTCTAACTTTATGAGTTGAAAAAAATATTATTTGTAAGAGTTCCGATGATGTAGATTTTTTTCTTATATAAATTAAGTATCCTTTACCTGAAAATCCAACATTCAATGAGCATTTCCTTTGAGTGTCACATTGGGACTCATGAAAATGAGTACTGGACTTCATATTTTCAGAGTAGGGATACTGAACCTGTACTTTCATATAAGTTTACTTCCATAATTTCCCTTAACTGTCTTTATTCCTCCTTCTTATATATTTGTACTTTAAACCTGAATCTTTCTCATTATCTATGTTCAATGTATTTTGTTATTATGTTTTAATAATTTCTATTTTATATGGTATTTTATACTTTTTTTTTTGGCTGGGACTGGATTTGAACCCCCCACCTCCAGCATATGGGGCCAGCACCCTACCCTTTTGAACCACAGGTGCCACCCTGGTATTTTATACTTTCAAATTTCCTATTTTGATCCTTTTTATTGCTTTAAGCATGAGTTCTTTTAACTGCTTATAAATTTTATCTGGGACAACATTAATTTCCAAATATATTTCTTCTGTAATATATGCTTTATTAGTGAAGATTTTTAAAGCGAGTGTTTTGTTTGTTTTGTTCTTGGCCCAGGCCAGGTTTGAACCCACCACCTCTGGTATATGGGGCCAGCACCCTACTCCTTGAGCCACAGGTGCTGCCCTAAAGTGAGTTTTTAATGTGCTCAGAATGACCAAGCAAAAACATATGGATCAATAAATGGGCAAGAACTCAGTGAATATATATTTCTTCCTCAATATCTGGCTATCTGAGCACTAAAGGATGCTTAGTGTCTCTTCTCAAATTATTTTTTAAGATAAACTGTATTATTTCATATTATTTCCTAGCCCATATCATCATCAGACCATTCTACAATCTGCAAATGGGTCATATACCATCTAACTAGCTCTAATTCTCACAGCCCCATAGTGAGCCCTTTGATCTGAATCTCATTCAAAATGATGTTCTTTTAGTGTGATAATTATACACATTTGTGAAATTAATGTTTAATGAAGGTCAACTATGCACCAGACTCCTGATATATCAGTGAACAAAACATAGAAAAATTGCTAACCTCATAGAGTCTTATTCACTATGGGGAGAGGTCACAAATAATAAACTAAAGTATCTATTGTTAATTAATTTTTATAGTATACTAAACGGTAATAAGCACTATTGAAATAATAGAATAGGAAAGGGAAATATGAAGTTTATAGAGAGGTTAACATTTTAAATAAGGGTATGTTAGTAAAGACCTCACAAAGATTGGGATTAGAGTCAAGACGTAAAAGAAGCAAGGTAAGCTGTGATGATATCATAGAGAAGAGGGTTTCTAGGCAGAGGGAACATCAAATGCCTGGGTAGGAATGTTCTAGGCAAACTTAAAAAACACAAAGAAGCTAGTGTGCCCAGAGAAGTAGCAGTATGATCTGGCTTAGAGGGAAAGGAAGAACAGACGGGGGTCAGAGACATACCCGTGTGTCAAGTGTCTTGTGAGTCACTCTAACAACTTTGGGTTTTTCTTTAAGTGAAATGGAAAAGTCACTGAAGGATTTTGAACTGAAGAATGGCGTTATATATGACTTATATTCAAAATGTTTAATTCTTGCTGCTATGTTAATATTGACCAAAAGAGAAAAGGGTAAAGCAGTTAGGAGGATAACTACCATAAATGAGGTGAAAAAGGAAGGTAACTCAGACCATGGCAATGGGGGCATATGTGGTGAAAACTGATAAGAATCTGTATAGTCAATGAATTCAGAGCAGAGATGATTTACTGACAGATTGGGTGTGAGATATGAGAGAAAGAGAGGAATCAAGGATTTTACCTGAATAACTAGAAAGATAAAATTTGTATTTACTGACATTAAAAAAGAAAAACTAGAAGAAGGTTTGGAGAAGTACAGGATGTCTCAAAGGTCACTGTGTAGGAAATTAACAAACTCATAGTATATTTTATATCACATTATATTACATATTTTTGTATTTTAAAATTGATATACCAACACATAAATATTTGGTAAATATTTTATAAAATTATAACTAATATTTTGTAAATAAAGGTACATTAAGCTAAAATTTCCCAGTTTCCATATGTAGTATATATGGTGGCAACATTTGGGACACCCTGTAGTAATCAGAAGTCTGGGATACACTAACCTTGGGATGATTGGCAGCTAGAATTAAATGATTAGGAGTCAGACGAAATACATATTTGGAATCATTGGTATGTAGATGGACAGCATTAAAAGCTATAAGATTAAATGAGATCATGAAGACTGTGAAAATAGACAGAAAAGATAAAAATAAGAGTTCTGGGGCACTCTGACACTAAGAGCTCTGAAAGACGAGAAAGACACCACCAAGGACTGAAAAAAATAAAATAAACCAGTGAATTAGGAGCAAAACCAAAGGCAATAGTTAGTCCTGACAGTGTCAAGTGCTGCTTGCAGGTCACATAAAACAAGGATTGATATTTGGCCTTTGGATTTAGCAACATGGACATCATTAGTAGCCCTGGTCAGAACTGTTTAAGTTGAATGATAAAGGAGGAAGACTCCCTGAAATGGTTCAAGAGAAAACAAAAAACTACAGACAGTGAAGATGGAAAACTCTTTGGGACAATTTTACTGTAAAGGGAAACAGAAATGCAATGGTGAACAGAATGGAAAGTGGGATCAAAGGAGAATGTCTTTGTTTTCTGTTTTAAGATGGAAGATGTAACAGCCTATTTGGAAGATGACGGGAAATAGCCATTAGAGGGGGAAAACAAGTGATTGAGAGAAAAGAAGGAAGAACCATTGAAATGATGTTCTTGAGTGCATTTGAGAAATGGAATCTAGTACACAAGTAAAGTAGATAATTCTTCATCCAAATAAAGGAAAAGAAGACAGAGCTTGGGCACACAGAAGCTTGGTGAAATGTGATAGTGCAAGCTTAAGGGTATTCTCCTCTGATTGCTTCCATTTTCTCATCTTCCTTTGAAGCAAGGTCATTATTTGCTGAAAATTAAGAGCTAGACATAGTCAAAGTTTGGGGAGAGAGAAGGTGTGAAATAGATATCTATACATCAGAAGATATATATGGAATGGGGAAATATGATTGCCAGGTAGCATTAAAAGGCTACTTCAGCTCATGATCAAGAATTTGAAGTTAACATCGTAAATAGGTACAACGATTTTATATCCATAATAATTTTAAATAATTTAATTCTTAAAAAAGTAAAAATAGAATTTGAAGTGAGACCAATAAGCCTAGGAAGTGATACAGGATAGATAAGGAACAGAAGAGTCACTTAACCAATCTTATGATATGGCCAAGGAATAGAGGGTGTGCGCAGGGAACCACTATAATGATTACTCATAAAATTTAAGCTGGGTAAGAAAAATGGCAGAACATGAAGGAAATGAAGAGGAGTAAGTAGGCAGGAGCCCAAGGATTGATGAGTCAGCGTATTTGAGGACAAACTGGAAAGATAAGAGTTTGTGGTCAGAGAAAGATGCATGGAATTGAGGTTTTAGCACAGTTACAGTTCTTACAGTCTTGAATGATTATAGGGATGAGTATCTGAGGAAGGGTGGAGGACAAGATCACTGAAGGAAAGGAGGTCAAGGAACCAAGTGGCTAGAGTGGTAGAAATACCATCCACACAGACAATAAAATCTTTAGGAATTATGGCAGGATTTGGTGTTGGAAGAAGTGAAAGTGAGCCAGAAGCTAAAATATTCAAAGAGTGCATATTCAACAAGCAGTCTAAAGTAAATGAGGTGATGAAGCTTCACATTACTAAAAATAAGGCATTCATAAGGAAAAGGAAACTACTCTGCCTTTTAAAGAGTATTAACAACCACTCCGGAAAGACAGATAATTGAAAGCTATTTCAATCATCAAGATTAAAAAGGAATCTCTTAAGTAGTAGGTAAATCATCCTGGTACTTTTAAGGTTTGACCACTCCTTTGCATGCTATAGAAGGAGTCCTTTGGAAATGAACCCATAAGACTTATGTATTTTAACTTTTTTCTGAAAGAAGAGTCAGGTGAAATAATTTATTTAGATTTACTTTAAAAGTGTTTGACCTAAAACACCTACCACTGAACACATACAAATAGAGTGACTATGAAATCAATGCAATGCTCTATTAAGTTGAAAGTGTAAATAACTAGTTATGTTCAAAAATAAAGCACTATTTTCCAAATGTAGAGGCAGAAGATTGTAGGAAGAAAATGATTATGCTATTTAGCATACCATTATTTCCTCCTTAAATATCTTAACTCTCACGAGTCAACAGAAGAAACTGTGAGTTTTACAATATCATTCAAATCATTCTGAACATTGATTACATTCATTCAAACTCAAGGAGACTATTAAGAAATATTAATAACATATTTATAAGAGCAATTATTTGGCTATATGAAGGCATCATGCTTCAGTAGTAAACACTAAATATTCCAGGTAGTGGAGGGGAGTTGCTTAAGCTTTAAAAAAAATTTAAGAGACACATAATAATTATACATATTTATGGGGTACATAGTGGTGTGATACATAAAATGTACGGTGCTTAGACCAGGGTAATTAGTATATCTATACTCTCGAACATTTATTATTTCTACAAACATTCAATGTCCTCCTTCTAGCTATCTGAAACTACGTATTATTGTTAACTATGTCATCCCACAGTGCTGGAAGACACTAGAGCTTACTCTTCCTGTCTAGCTGTAATTTTGTAACCTTTAACATCTCTTATCTCTGCCCCTTACCCTTCCCAGTCGTATGTTCTTTCCTACTTTTTACTTGATGAGATCAGCTTTTTATTAACTTCCACGTGAGTGAGAACATACAGTGCTTAACTTGTGTTTCTGCCTTATTTCACTTAACAAAATGTCCTCCAGCTCCATCCATGTTACCACGCATGACAAGATTTCATTCTTTTTTATAGCCAAATAGTATCCCATTGTTTGCGTATATACTACGTGTTCTTTACTTATTCATCTGTTGTTGGACATCTAGTTGATTCCATACATTTGCAATTGTGAAAAATGCTGCAATAAACACAGGAGTGCAGATGTCTCTTCAATATACTGATTTCCTTTGGATAAATGCCCAACAGTGGGATTGCAGATTGTAGCTCTATTCATAGCTTTTTAAGAATCTCTCTACTGTTCCCCACAGTGACTGTACTAGTTTACATGCCCATGGACAGCATACGAGAACTCCCTTTTCTCCACATTCTCTCCAGCACTTATTTCTTGTCTTTGTGATAACAGCCATGCTAACTGGGGCAAGATGAAACCTCCTTGTGGTTTTTATTTGCATTTCCCTGACGACTAGTGAAGAGCCTTGTTCATGTATTCGTTAGCTATTTTCTGTCTTCTTTTGAGTAATGTCTGTTCAGACCATTTGAATGCTTTTTTAAAACAGATTGTTTCCTTGCTGTTGAGATGCTTGAATTTCTTTTATATGCTAGATATTAATTCCTTGTCAGATAAATAGTTTGGGAATATTTTCACCCATTCTTCAAGTGGTCTCTTCACTTTATTGATTGTTTTCTTTGCTCTGTAGAGGATTTTTAGTTTAATATTATCCATTTGTTTATTTTGCTTTTGTTGCCTGTGCTTTTGAGGTCTAACTCATAAAATCTTTTCCCAGATCAATGTCCTGAAGCATTTCCCTAGGTTTTCTCCTAGTAGTTTTGTAGTTTGGGGTATTACATTTACATATTTGATCCATGTTGAGCTGGCTTTTATATAAAGTGAGAGGTGGGAGTTTAATTATATTCCTCTGCGTATGGATAGCCAGTGTTCTAGCACCATTTATGAAAAAGACTATTCTTTCTCCACAGTATAATCTTGGTGTTTTTGTCAAAAATCAGTTCTGAAAATATGTGAATTCATATCTGTGTTCTCTGTTCTGTGTCATTGTTCTGTGTGTCTGCTTTAAAACCATGTTGTTTTGGTCACTACTGCTTTGTGTATATTTTGAAGTCCAGTCGTGTGGGACCTCTAGCTTCATTGTTTTTGTTCAAGATGGCTTTGGCTGTTCAGCGTCTTTTGTGGTTCCATACAAATTTTGAGATTTTTGTGAAGAATGTCATAGATATTTTAATGGAAGATGCATTGAATCCCTTCATTGCTTTGGGCAGTATGGCCATTTTAATAACATCAATTCTTCCCATCCGTGAGCATGGGATGTTTTTCCATACGTCTGTATCCTCTTTGATTTATTTCACTGATATTTTGTGGTTATCCTTGTAAAAGTCTTTCACCTACTTGATTAACTTATTCCCATGTATTTTGAATTTTCTGTAGCTATGTAGATGAGATTGCTTTCCTGATTTCTTTTTTCAGCAATGCCCACTGTTTGCGTATAGAAATGCTACTGAATTTTATATGTTAATTTTGGATCATGCAACTTTTGTGAATTTGATCAGATCTAAGAGTTATTTGATATAAGCTTTAGGTTTTTCTATACATAAAAGCATGTCATCTGCAAACAGGGACAATCTGACTTCCTCCTTTACAATTCAGATGTCCTTTATTTCTTTCTCTTGCCTGGCTCCATGTTACATTTTAAATTATACTCACAAATTACAATTTTCACAAAGATAAATGGATAACACACACTAAAAAAAAAGAAGTTAATGCCAATATTTAATCCTTGTCTTCCCCCAAAAAGAAAACTACAAAATTCTAACTAGCAACCTGGTTTGTGCAAATAAATCAAAGTTTAAAGTAAATGAAAACTATAGCAGCTTTACTAGATACGTGGTCTATCTTGTCTGAATATTTACTGCACGATAGTTTCTGGGGAGGCAACAATGAGTAAATATATATCCCTGTCTTCAAGTCACCTATAAACTAGGGGGAAAGACATGCCTGTAAATAAAATATATGTTCACAATATATATTGTGTACAAAAAGCCTGGGGACCAAAAAGGAAGTGGTGACTACATCTTTCTGAGAGAGCCACAGTAGAGTCTCAGGTGATATTTGAACTGGACCTTGAAGACTGAGGTGGAGTTCAGATTGAAGGTCTCCCTGTCTTTGTGTCAGGGGACGGTGATATTAGGAAGGGAGAAACCCACACAGAGGGAAAAGAAATAGCAAGATACAGAAGAATGAAAGTGTACAGAACATTTAGTTCATTACGGAGGGAAAGGTGTGGTTTATGAAGAGAAGCAATGGATGAGGAATGGGCAAAATGAAATTAGAAAAGCGGCTTAGTGATTAATTTATTTTTAAGACTTCACAGTTCATCCTATAAAGTAACTATTGGCCAAAGCGTGTTCCATAGAATGCCGGTTCTATAGGATATTGAAGGATTAAAACATGGAAAAGATGGCCTCTCTGATACGATAGGGTTAAACAAAATTTAAAGGATGTACTTACCCCAGGGCTTCTCTGCACCTCTTAATATACTAATGCACATTGTGAATCTCAAAAGGGAAATAGAATATGCAGTTTTTAAGACTAATTTGACAATAGAACCTTTTTTTCAAAGGAGCAATGCAGAGAACTAATGTTCTGTGATAATGTATTCTGAAAAATGCCACTGGGTCAATGGAAAAGTCACTGCAACATACATTGGCTTCCCGACACATGACATCATTTATTTATCCCTCCATCTAATAAACATTTATTTAATACCTTCTACATGCTAAGCCTAATAATGCATAAAAGTACACATGCCTTATAAATTCAAATTATGGTTATCTGAATAAAACTAATATTAGATTTTTACTGGGATAAATCTGAATAAACAAAACGAACTTGAATTCTTACTGTAAAGGATGCAAGTTTATCACAGGGTAGTAGTACTAGTTAGGTGATACATGGTAGCTCAATTGCTTGGCTTTAAATCCTAGCTATTTCTTTTACTAGCTGTGTGACCTTAGGCCATTACTTAATTTCTCCATGCTATTGTTAAGTGAGAATTGTAACAATACCTATCTTGGGTTGTTCCCATGATTAGAATAATTGTATTAACAGTATTAATCAAGTTGATATTATAAAGTGCTCAGAAAAGTGCTTGGCGCATAATAGGCATGGTGTGTGTTTCTGTTAAATAAATCAAATGCATATGCTGGGGTCAGAGGGAGTGTTTTTCTTTCCCTTCCCAGAGTAGTTTATTGCACACTTACTCTGGGAAATTTTTGTAATAAATCAGTAGCCTGTTTAGATATTGGGGAAAATGAGATAACACAAGGCCATTTGGGCTCTTCCCTTAAGTAGGAAGCTTTATTGAAACATCAATCTTCACCCTAGGTGGTGAGCCAAAGTCTCCTAGCTCTCGTTATTTTCTCCACAAACCTGACCGAAAAAGTCAGGATATAAAAATGCAGGCTAACGGGACGAAGTTGATTTCTAGTTTCTATACTTCTTCCTAGTTTTCAGATTTTTCCACAGCAGGTAGGTCTTAGTTTTAGAGTCACCAAAAAATTATTTCAAAAGTCAGCTGTCAAACTAGGGTTAAAAACAAAACTGAATATAATATCGTAGCTTTTCTCCTTCCCAGTCCAAAAATAGTAGCCACAGACAATTGGGAGGTCGAGATAGGATTCAGCATTATGAATGAATATGTTTCAAATTATAAATAGGATTTGCCAGAAAGTTGCAAAAATTTTAACATCCTACAAAATTCATGAACATTAATTTTAGAGGTGACTTGAAGGTAGGGATATACATTCACTTGTATTTTAAAGACAAACAATATGACTCACACGGAAATCACAGCTGTTTGAAAATTGAGATCACTGTACCTTCCGCAAAATATTTTTCAGTGTTCAGAGTTACCTTAAAATTAAAATGATGAGAAAGTTTGCGAATTCACATTTTATGGATGAAAAAAACGTGTCTTCCTATAGACGTTTCATAATAATAAAGTCTAAAAGGCCTTTTTTTCTCCTCCAGATTGAATAAAAGCATATTCCTCATTTCAGTAAATGCTGTATGAATCCTCCTGATTGCTTAAGCCAAGAACCTCATGGTCGTTTCTCTCACTTCCCACACCCGCCGACTGCTCATTATATCCTGTCTGCTACTCTTCAGATATCGCTGGTATCAGGCCACTTACCATCTCCACCCCCAACCATGTGGTCCAAGCCACCATCCTAACTGGTCTCCCTGTGACCACTTTTCTTCCCTTCGTCTATGCTCGGAACAGCATCCGAAGGAGTGACTCCTCTAAAACACAAGGCAGGTCATTCCGCCCTCCTTGTTTCCCATCTCACTTGCAGTAAAAGCGAAAGTCCTTTCCAAGCCTTCCATGATCTGGTCCACGTCACTCCCCTGACATCACCCTCCATCCCTTGCTCCATCCAGTCACCCTGCCTTCCTCACTATTCCCAGAGCCAGCAGTCAGGCCTTGTCGGTGCTGTTCTTTCTCCCTGGAATGCTCCTCCTGCAGATGTCCTCTTGCCTCCCTCCTTCACCTTTTTCTGTATGTTTCTCAAATGTCACCATATCAATACAATTTCCCCTGACAACCTATTTGAAAATTGCAAACCGCCTCATTCATATATTTCCAATTGCCCCCTCAGGATTTTCTCTACGTAGCATTTGACGCCCTCTAACATCCTGTATGTTTCCCACTTATCTCCTTGTCTCTCCTCAACAGAATGAAAGCTTCATGAGCTCGGGACTGTTCTTTGTTTTTATTCCCTGATGTGTTCCCAGAGCCTAGACTAGGGCATAGCCCACGTTAGCTGTTCATAAAATGTTAAATAAAAATGAGGTGTTGGGTAAGGTATTGGACGTATTATCCTGGAGTCTGGAGAGGGGCCAGGAGTATATATGATCAGTGTGCATGGGATTAGAATTGACAAAACTGTATTTAGTGAAAAAGGAACTTCTAAGAAAATTCATTCTCCAGGATGGGTATGGTAGCTCATGCCTGTAACCCCAGCACTATAGGAGGCCAAGGTGGGAGGATTGGTTTCAGTCAGGAGTTCGAGACCAGCCTAGGAGGACTGAGACACCCATCTCTACTAAAAATAGAAAAATTAGCCAGGTGTGGTGGTACATGCCGATATATATTCCCAGGTACTCAGGAAGGTAAGGCAGGACGATTGCTTAAATCCAGGAGTTTAAGGTTGCTCTGAGCCAGGCTGAGGCCAGAGCACTCTAGCCCAGATGACAGGCAAGACTTCATCTCAAAAAAAAAAAAAACTCATTCTCATAAAAATGAGAATTTATTGGAAAAACATAATGACAAAAACTAATATACTTTGCTGTAAGAGCAAAGTGGTAAAAAATAATACACTTTTTGTAAATTTCAAATTAGCAAAATTTACAAAAATGAAAGTGGCTAAAAAGATATGCAAATATGTAATGAATTTCAGGAGACTGAATCAATAATCTTTCATTGTTTTCTAATTGTATATTGCTTTGTTTCATATTCTAAGTTATCTTGTCTTCTCAGGAAATAAAGGACATGTTATTCCTTCTCATCCTTCTGTTTACCATCTGATCCTAGACAACGGCTACGGAACACTAACAAGGAACTGGAATACACACGATGCATTGTTTCTAAGGAGTCCCAGCTCTATTCTTCATATTCTGTGACCATTTAATTGTACTCGTGCTGGCAGTACATATGGGAATTGAAAGTAATATACTTGAAAGGAATGGAGATTACAATTCTCTCCCCAATAATTTGAAACTTATTCTGAAGCGTCTTCAAAAGCAAAGGCAGAGCCCAAGGTCAAACAACACTTTACCAAGAATCACCCATTAGAATGCAGAATAGTCTCTCAAACACTCTGCTGTCTGCATTTCCTAGGAGCAGATGTGAAAAGTGGGGGAAGTATTATGAAATAACCACCACATCTGCTCGTTAATTTGTGTTAATGGTGTGTATGAAGTTGTCAACCCATTGTACTTTTAAATGACATCACTCATCAATCCCTTCGTTTCTACATGATGAAAATACACTTGGGCTGGAAGATGCCTCGCTGCAGAGTAATCTAAAAGCTTTTCAAACACCTTTAATGGATATTCGCAGTCACTACTTTCCAAAATGTAATATTTCATCACCTACTATATTTAAATTTCTAAAATCTGCATTCTATGTCTCAAGGATGTTGAAATCAAAATTAAAGCACTGAAAAGCCTACATGATTTGACAAGTAACGTGTATTAGAGGGTACCGCCTAAGCGGACGGTAGGCCAACCTTAACCAGATGAAAGCTGCAAATAACTGCAGCTTTAAAGTTTGGAAGACAAAGTAGCTGAGAAAGAATTTAAGGTTTTTTAAAGGAAATAGACAAAGAAAATCAAATGAGGAAAAGAAGCAATATAAAGGCATGAAGGTCAAAAATACACAAACAACCTGAACTGTGAAATGGAAAATCAGGCGAAGGAAATGGATTCAGGATCTAACAATGCCAAAAAAATTCTTTTCTATCATAATCAGCCATTGCACTAGACCTACATTTTAAAAAATGGAAATTATTGTAATTGAATTGAGGGTAAAGGAAGAAGGGAATTCCTGCAATATGGTAGAAATGAATATTAAATAGGTAATTGTTATGAATTTTTCTTAGTCTCCTTCCAGTAAAATCACTAGGGCTTTCTTTACTCCGGTAAGCTTCCATAATGCTGCTTATTGCCCTAGCATTATAATAACAAATCCCACCTTTCTCACTTCAGTGCAACGATTTTCCTGGAAGACATCCTTACCATGTATGAAAGTCAAGAAAATGACACAATTTGAGAACCTTCAAGTCAAACCATTGTAAGTCGTGTTTCACACTAACTGAACACCAGGACCATAAAATCATAGCCTCTTAAGCGCTGATAGCTCGGACAGGTCCCCTAGGCCCACCGAGCATCCATTCTCAAAATCCCTCTACAATATTCCTGCCAAACAGCTAGATTATTTTTATTGAAACACATTGATTGATAAAGAACCCACCATCTTTCAAAACGGCCCATTTTGCCTTCAGACATTCCTTTAACCTGGTATTCAATTTTTATGCCACTCAAACTAAACATTTCACTCAGGACACTTAGTGATAAGAAAACATAAAAACATGCCAAAGCAACTGAGCTACCCCACAAAGGCTTAAATTTTGTGAGCATCCCTGAGAATTAGTACAGTGTTAAAGCTTCCCACATGATTCTAATATGCAGCCGAGACTGAGAACCATTGCACTTACGTAGGTTCAGTACACCCCACAGGAAGTTACTGCTAGAAAATGTCAAGGGACCCGTCTCTCTAAAGCTTGCATCTATTAGTTTCAGTCTGCCTCCTTGATGATTACAGAATAGAACAGGGGGACATTATAACATAGAGTACAGCATTTGAATTCAGAGAGGTCAGGGCTAACCACTTCCTAAGTGAATGACCTCAGCCAAGTTGCCTAGCTGTCCTGAGTCTTAGTTTCCAAATCTGTAAGTAAAGGATGGTAATAACTAACAGAGTTGAAGGAGACATTACTTACAGCCATCACAGTGCTATCATGTCATCCTGTGCCTTTTCTACATAATGTAGTGGGAAGACCCCAGCGCATCCTCCTAATTCCCACCCCTTGATGTTCAGACCCTGTATAATGCCCTCCCCTTGAGTGTATTTGGGCCTGTGAATTGCTTTGATCCAATGATACATGGCCAAGATAAAGGGATTTTGCAGAGGTAATTACCAACAGGCAGTTGGTGAGGTCCCAAATCAATTGATTTCAAGAGTTAATCTCAAGGAAGATTATTCTAGGTGAGCCTGACTTAATTAGATGAAATCCCTTAAAAGAGTGACTGGGCCCTTCCTAATGTCAGAGATTCCAACCAGAAGAGACTCCCCTATGAGCTGGAGGAGTAAGGGGTCATGTTACAGAAGCTCATGTGAAAACTTAGTGGATGGCCTTGGGAACCACAGATGTCCTCTGGAGAGTACCTTTAGGTACTCTCTAGACAAAAGCCAGCAAAGAACCAGGCCTCTGAGCCATATAGCCTCAAAGAAACGAATTGTGTCATCAACTTGAGGGAGCTAGGAAGCGGATTCTCTCTCAAACAAGCCTGAAAATGTAGCCCAGAGGACACTGCACATACAGCCTGGGCAGAGTACCCCGGTAAGCTGTGCCTAGACTCCTGAGCCCCCGAAACTTTGATGCAGTAATCCGGGGTCCTCAAACTTTTTAAACAGGGGGCCAGTTCACCGTCCCTCAGACTGTTGGAGGGCCGGACTACAGGCCCCAGGATGAGTCCGCTGATAAGCAGGACAGGCAGCGGTGGCAAAAACACTGGGCAGGCCAGATAAATGTCCTAGGCGGGTTGCATGTGGCCCGCGGGCCGTAGTTTGAGGACGCCTGATAGTTAATGTGCATTATGTTAAGCCACTACGTTTGTGGAATTTAGTTTGCAGCAGTCTAAAACTAACACTGTAAAGCACCACCTATTTTGTTGAAATGCTTCAAGTCCTTTCCTTTCGTATACAATTCTCAAGAGTACTTTCCTGGTCACTCTAACCCAAATGCCTCCACTTGAGCTACATTTCCTTTAAAGAGTGGTTTGCAAGAGTGGATATGGCCACCACAGTCGGTATTTATTCCAGCAGAAAGCATCAGTGTATGCTAAATCTGGGGTGATGGTGATGGTAGGAATATAATCAGAAATTTAAACAAATTAAATTTGGTTACGCCTTGTTTTTTATCTTAAGGCACAGGTCTCCTCTGTTGTGTCACATGTAGAGGAAAGAGAAAAGGAATCCCTTGTTACCAAATCATTTTGCTAATAAGCCTCTTTTTATCCATCTGGAACGTAACCCATTCAATCCAAAGCTTGTGTTAACCCCGAAGCTAGTTTGCAAAATGTGTTTCAAAGATTTCCATAAAGACATAAACATTTCTGCTGTAGTTTATATTAATCTATTATAGTTTGTATTAATCACTTGGGCTACAATAATGACCTCACTAACCTTATGTTAACCTGGCATATTTGTATATGGGAGGGAGGGGTGTGCATAGATTCAGAAAACCTGACAACTTTGGTTTTCCTCTTTGTGTCTTTACACGGGCAAATGACATTTAAAAGTATCTCTAAGCAATTCCTAGTCAAACACATTATGCAGACCTTGTTCTTCCATCCTTGCTCACTGATAGTTTTATGGAAGATACATGCATTATGTCTTTAACTTCCAAAAGGACCCTTTCTATTACCGTCTCTGCAAGGTGGCATGCAAAGATCACTGCTTCTCTTCTCCCGCCCCCCCGCACCCCGAGCAGTCTCTGATTCCCAGTATAGAGGCTAAAACCACCCCGGAGTTTTCCACATACCTTACAGAAACCATGACCATATGACCCTAAAGAGACTTGACATGGACAATTAATGTGGTAAGAATGACGGAGTAAAAACACAGAAAGAGCTAAGAGGTCTTGATGACACTGCTCTGCCAATGATTTCTTCAAACATAAGACCATCAATACTTTGCATAAGCCACTTATACGGCATTCAATTACTTGTACCCATAAACATCCTAAACATGACACTTGCCTGTCTTTAACAATTTTTTTATTGCTGAAAAAACTGAGGCTTAATAAAGGACAAAATAATAATGTGATTCTTAAGAACACTGTGGAACTCAATAATATAATGACTGTAAACAGTGCTCAGCATGAAATAAATTTGTAATGATGATAAACTAATTATTAGTATAAATAATGTAAGCAGACCTACACAAATACCCATGTTGAATGTAACTGCATTATTGGGGGATTAATTGTGTCCCCGTAAAAGATGTTAAAGTCCTCATCCTCAGTGCCTGCCACCACGCCCTTATACAGAAACATGATCTTAGCAGATGATTCAGTTAAGGTGAGGTCTTTAGGGAGAGCCCTAATTCAATATGACGGTATCTGTATGTAATAAAAAGGGAAGATTTGGACATGGACAAAGACACAAGCCCAGATCCACATTCTATGTGAACATGGAGGCAGAAATCCAGGTGACAAGTGTACCAGCCAAGGCACACCAAAGATGGCCAGCAAACCACCAGATGCTCAGAACAGGTTCATCCCCACAGCCTGCCCGGGGCACCAGCTCTGCCAGACCTCACCTTGACCTCAGACTCCCTGGCTCCAGAATCCCGACAATCAATTCCTGTTGTTTAGGACACCCAGTGTGCAGTGTTTTGCTATGGCAGTCATACCATGCTAATACACATATTTCATGTTAAGAATAAGCCCAAGGGTCCAATAAAAATGAGCAAAAAAGGAAAAAAAATGAGTGTTCACTTTCTCCATAGTCATACTCTCATAAACTCATGTTTATTTCCACAGATAATTGATGGAAGCACGAAAAAAAAAAAGCTTTTGCAAATAAAGTCTTAACACATGAAACTGGAGAGCTTCTCAAAGGAAAGGGGCATGCTCACAGAGAAAGGAAAAAACAGGAATCATCTGAAAGTAATGGGATATATTTTAGTAGAAGGAGAAAGCACAAAATCTAAGGGAGGATTTTAAAATGGAGAAATGAAGCAGAGCAGTAAGAGGGTTAAGAAACAAGTGCACTTTCTCAATAAAATGATGAAATTGCAAACGTTAAAGTGGATTAAGAAGATGACAATGAGCAGAGAATCCAGGGGGCATGCCTTTGAAATTTTAAGAAAGACCTATAAATTGTTACATTTGCATATCTAATCGTTACTTTTTAAGTCTTACGTTTCCTTGAAATTTCTTACTAAAGAATTGTCAGTAAAACAATGTGGAAGAAGATGTTTTGTATTGAATTTGAATATATTATTCATTTAATTACAACCTTCATGTAACAAAGGTTTCCTAATGTATTCTCATCCAAAATTAATAGATATATACCCAGTGAATCCAAATGTTTAATGAGCTACAAGGTTTATTAACATTCCCATTTTATTTGTTTTTAGCTTTATTAAAGCTCATCTATTGCCTACAGGCTTGTGATGCACATATCACATAATAAAAAGGCAAAATCAAATTTAAATTTTTATGTAGCAGAATTTCCTGCAAGCAAATGAATACCAACATACATACACTACTTCAGAACTGCCAGATTTTAAATTGAAGACTAAAATTTTCATTTGCTTTTAATTAGTCTTCTATTTATACAGAGAGTGTGAGCAAGTGCAGAAGTTACACAAAGACCTACAAAATGATACATCTTACATAAAAATGGGCATCATTTCGGCAGCTCAGGCATGGCTCCAGTGTTCAAATAAATACCTCCCTCATTTATTGACTGATGGCTAAAGTTATTAGTGATTAATCACTGTGGAAATACAACCATTCTTAAAGAGGGTAACACTTTAAGCTACTCTGGGTGAAAACATCTGAGATCCCACATTGTGGGCCCATTTTACAGCTGGCAGTGGGAGCTTAGGGAGGGAAGAGAGGAAAGGAGGGCCCAGGACGGAGGCTGGGAGCACCAAAGCCGACATTTGTTAGTTTTCCTCTGTCATTTACATCTATTTGGGATTCTATTTTTTTTAAGTGATCATCTTGTTTAAGCCATGACATGGAAGTCAGAGGCCTAAACATTGGATGGACTTGTGCAAACCAAGTCTGATTTCAATTCATTAGCAAATGGTCTTTGAGTACCTATTAAGTACAAAGTACTGTGCTTTATTGGAGATGCGAATATAAAAAAGAAAAAGTGGCCAAGTCTCAGAAACTTAGAGTCGAGCAAAGGCATAAAATAAATTTAAAATTCACCCATACACAGGCAGTAGAGGAAGATAGTTGAGAGCATGGGCCCCAGAGTTAGACCAGCAGGCTTCCCTTGTGGCTCCAACTTACACGTTATGTAATCTCTTTGTGCCTCCGCCCCTCAGTTGTGACACGGGAATGAGTTGCCATGAAAACTAATTGAATTAACCTGTGTAAAGCACTTAGCACACACAACATGTATTAGGTAAGGGTTATTTGAAAAAACAAAACAAAAAGTGTCAATGGAATCTGAAGGACACAGATGGGACTGAATGACAGAGTCAGGAAGGACTTTTCTAAGATGGGCAGTGACAGTGACTCTCCCATCCCCACCACCCCAGGCAGTGTCAGTGATTCTCCCATCCCCCACCCCAGGCAGTGACAGTGACTCTCCCATCCCCCACCTCCCCACCCCAGGCAGTGTCAGTGACTCTCCCATCCCCCCACCCCCTGGGCAGTGTCAGTGACTCTCCCATCCCCCCACCCCCTGGGCAGTGTTAGTGACTCTCCCATCCCCCCCCAGGCAGTGTCAGTGACTCTCCCATCCCCCACCCCCGGGGCAGTGTCAGTGACTCTCCCATCCCCCCCCAGGCAGTGTCAGTGACTCTCCCATCCCCCCCCAGGCAGTGTCAGTGACTCTCCCATTCCCCCCACCCTGGGCGGTGTCAGTGACTCTCCCATCCTTCACCCCAGGCAGTGTCGGTGACTCTCC
>CAUYQV010013724.1:0-10082 GCA_963574575.1 Galagoides demidoff
GGTGGGCACCTGTAGTCCTAGCTGCAGGACGCTGAGACAGGAGAATTGCTTGAGCCCAAGAGTTTGAGGTTGTTGCTATGAGCTGTGACATCACAGCACTCTGCTGAGGGCAACATAGTGAGACTTTGTCTTTAAAAAAAAAGTATCTGGGGGAGGCGCCTGTGGCTCAAGGGTAGAGCGCTGGCCCCATATACCTGAGGCGGTGGGTTCAAGCCCAAACCTGGCAAAAAAATAAATAAATAAATAAATAAATAAATAATTAAATAACATATAGCTAATACTTCAATATTTTTGTTTTCGATTCAAGGTCAAACAATTCAGTTTGCAGACTCATCCTAGAAAAAGTGCTTTAAAGGGTGGACCAGGCACCAGTGTTGGTGTGTAGGGGAGTACCTGGAAGGTGACCATAGTGACATTCAGAATTAAGGCCTATAGCACTTTTTCTAACAGGAGTCCACAAACTTAATTGTCCAACTTCTGATTGTTCTTTTTCTATTAAGTAAAACAGTTTCCCTTAGCTGTAGGTTAGTTTCTCTAAGGTTGCTCATCTCTATTTACCTTTGTGAAATCATTATGTGGTGGTCAATTAATTAGTGTTACAATATAAAATATCTCATAAAGTAATGATAATTTTGTGAATGGAGACAAATGGTCCACACTTTATACATTTTTGAAAAGTCTCAGACAATTAATCATCATTAGCTCTTTGAAATGTTTAAATGAATATTTTGTTTTGCTAAATAATTACAATTTAAAACTGAAAAAAGAGCTTTTCAGAACCCATGGTAGTAATGGGAACTACCATCCTTAAAACCAATTAAAACTATAATTACAGATGAAAAGTGGTAAAAGCAGGACAAATCAATCTTGCCTGAAAGCTGTTACTAGTATTTATATTTTTCTACTCTTTTTTCAGAAATCATCACTATCGAAAATTTGTTAAATGTTTTGGTGTCTTTCTTTTAAGTTTTGAAATTGCCCATTAAGTTGGGCAAAAGTCTCTGCAGTTGAATAACTTGAAAATATCACCTATTAACTGAATGTTTGTAAATTTTTTTTTATGTTTGTAAATATTTAATGTGCATTCAAGTTGCCCTCTGTGGCTTATCTTTAATGAGTACTTCATCAAATCACATTCAAGCCTTTGTCAATAATGCCATATCAACAGCTTAGTTTTCTAAACATCAAACACTCAACTTGACATAAAATGCAAATAATTCCAAAAAGAGATTGTATAAAATTAGTGTTTGATATGACTGGAATCATATCAAAACTAGGCCACGTGCAGAGGCTCACACCTATAACCCTGGCAATTTGGGAGGCTCGGGTGGGAGGATCACTTGAGCTCAGGAATTTGAGTCCAGCCTGGGCAATATAGTGAAACCCTGTCTCTACAAAATATTAAAAAAAAAAAAATTGGCTCGGCGCCTGTGGCTCAAGCGGCTAAGGCGCCAGCCACATACACCTAAGGTGGAGGGTTCGAATCCCCAGCCCGAGCCCACCAAAAAACAATGATGGCTGCAACCAAAAAATGGCCGAGTGTTGTGGTGGGTGCCTGTAGTCCCAGCTACTTGGGAGGCTGAGATAGGAGACTCGCTTGAGCCCAGGAATTGGAGGTTGCTATGAGCTGTGATGCCATGGCACTCTACCCAGGGGGATAGCTTGAGGCTCTGTCTCCAAAAAAAAAAAAAAATTAGCCAGGGGTGGTGGTATCCATCTGTAGTCTTAGTTACTTAGGAGGCTGAGGCAGGAAGATTACTTGAGGCCAATTCAATGTTGTAGTGAGCTATGATAGTGCCATTGCTTTCCAGCCTCGGTGCAAGACCCACCCCCAACCACAAAACAAATGAACCAAAAAGTGTTTCTAAATGAAGATCTAACCAAGTTAGACCAGTTAACTGAATAAGAAAATCAATATGAATGATGAAAGGAAAAATGTTTGTTTCCATAAAGAATTGATTCAAGTATCAAAGAATCAGAAGTGGCCCTTAGGAAAATTTGTAAATTATTTGCATTTCTTCTTTTCTTTTTTTTTTTTAATTCTCAAAAATCACATGGTGAAAGTTAAAGGTAGAATACAGGAATTATTAATATATCAATATCACGTTACAAATTTTTCAGCAAAATTACTCCAAAGCCCATTACAAGAATTAGAGCAAAATTTTGGTATATTCACTACAAATATGTTTGTTCTATTTTTTTAACATATAATCCAAAGTATTTATTTTTTGTTAATCACAATAAAATTTTTAGTCCCATTTTTAATGGATCTTTTCAGTGACTGTATGAAGTAACACATATTTTCAGGTAACAAGGATTTCATTTGTCATTTATCTTTACCATTTAAATCAAAATCTCTTTGGATTATGTTTTTGTTTTTGTTTGGGGACAGGTGAGGCAGAGACAATCAGATGCTTACTTTACTACATCATGTTTGTAAACCTACACATGTTTACTTAATTCAGGTCATGGAAAGTCTCAGTTAACCAAGGCTTCTATTTATCAAAACATTATTATAAATTCAGAGGTTACAGAAACAACAGAAATAACTATTGATACCTTAAGTATATTTGTATATCATACCTCTGATATTAATCTACTTTAAATATATCAAATTTTTATGGTAGTGGGTATGTATGTGTATATATATTAAAATAGTAATGAAATTTAATCATATTATAGGTGTTCAAAGAGAATTAAAGAATGAGGATTTTTATAAGACTGAGAAATATTTCTTTTTCTATTTCATCAGTTAATTTTCATTGTTATTTGTCCTAGAGTAAAGTGATTACTTGATAAGTCCTCAAAATCAAATTACTATGTCAAGACAGATGATTATTTTTGAGATTATATATCTTATATTTGATCTAAAAACTTTCTTTTTTCATTTTAGGGATTCTTATTAATTTTCACAACCTATAAATGTACACTTTTTGTTCATTTATTAGTTCATCAGTTTTCTTATATGAATCACTACCTAAAGCACAGGTATCATGTGAAGCCATTTTTTCCCAGTCACTGAACTGTCACAGAAAGTAAGAACAGGAAGTTAAAGTTTTTCTATTGATGTTTCCCTGGTTTGCTATGCTTCTCACAGTCAGTTGATGACTTTGAAGCCCAATTTGGTCAATTTTTGCTATGTTTTCTTCAGTTCTGTCTGTTACTGGCTGCCCTGACCTCTGTTCATCAGCGACAGTTTTTCTCCCCTCACAAGAAACATTTAATTCCTCTGTACACTGCCATTTTCTTCATGGAATTCTCCTCATAAACTCAGACTAACATCTCCCAGATTTCCCTTCTACTCTTGCCAAGTTTAACAAGAAATTAAATGTTTTTTTGTTGCTCTAATTCAAGCTCTGACATTCCTTGATGGCACACGAAAACAGCAACAACTATAATGAATGCCACCACTCAGCAAGACACTGCCACACATCAACACAAACACAGCTGTGAGACACTGATATACCAAGGTAATGCTGAGTTGGAGTTGTTTGTACAGTGCTGCCAACATAAGCACATGGTGACAAGTTCATGAACTTAATTGTCAGGCCTCTGTTTAGTAAATGACATATTCTTTTTCAATATGATAAAAAAAAACTTTCTTTTACAAATTACAATTGAAATATTCATGAAAAGAATTCCTCGGATCTCTACACCCAAATAAAAACTATTACAAAGGAAGATCTGATGACCAAATTGTTCCCATTCTGAAAGTTTATCAACTGAGACAATCTTATTATCTGAGAGAATAATTTTTAATAAGTTAGAAAATGATGACTATAGTTATTAACATAAAATCTGAAACGATGCTAAAAATTGGAGCCTGTCATCTTCCACATGTCTTCTCAGGAGATCGCAGACCAGTAAATGACAATCACAGCCCAAGCTCTCCATTTTGGGGGTGTGCAGCAAATGGTGTACATAGGAAAGACCCCTTGAATGTTCCACTGGTGCTATCCAGACATATATCTCTTTACTATCCTGCCTGCAAAGTTAGAATTGAGGCCACTTTATATAAAGATTCAAATATATGCAGAGACAGGGGCTAACAGTTGATGAGGAGCAGAAGACCAGCAATGAGGAAAATTAGCTCTTTCTGCTGAGAAGGAGTTGCTAAAACTTTGTGGTGTTTCAGCCCCTGCTACTTGGCTAGGGAAAGTGGAATCAATCATAGCAGGAAATTACATGCAACCTTTTGACAAACACTTGTCTCTTTCCTTTTCCTCAAGTTTGGGCCAGATGGCAATTGGCCCTGAGTGACATGTAGCAATGAGGTATGTAGTGCTTTTTCTAGGATGAGTTTGTGAATTTAATTGGCTGCTGTACAGACAAATGTGTATGTACAGCAGCCAAACAGACAGAGACAGAGAGAGACCAAATAGTCTTAATTTTCCCTCAGTTTTATTACATTTTAGACAGGCTTATTCCCAGGTTTATTAAATCTCTTAATGGTGTATTTCTCAGAACATATCTCTGTCATTAAGTGGCACATAACTGCATATATGTATATATATATAAACATAAACAGCAGAACCTGCATAGTTGTTCACCTCCTACATTGACCACCTCCTTAAATTGACCTAATTTTCACAGACTGGATATGCACCACATGTGGTGTATTGGATGACGGAGCTCTATATATTGGCTCTGTAGATTGCATCTTGACCACTTGGACTGTGACATAAAATATTAATTTACCCTCTATAACATGACCAATTGAGTCCATTCTGTACCAAGGGGCAAAAGGTGTGGACTTTGCCCCTTAGTTACATTATTTTTTCTTTAGCATAAGTTCTTTTTTTCATGTTTTATTATTACCGTGTATTGAATTAGGCTTAATGTCCTATTGTTTGTCATGTGTTGTGGAACATTTTTTCAATGTGAAAGACTGGTCTGAATTGTAAGTACATCCTACAATTATTAAAATGTTTACAGTTAATCAAGACATGATGGCCCAAAAGAAAGGAACTCAAAGAATTGCCCTTGAAGGAAAA
This sequence comes from Galagoides demidoff, assembly GCA_963574575.1. Classification (NCBI taxonomy): domain Eukaryota; kingdom Metazoa; phylum Chordata; class Mammalia; order Primates; family Galagidae; genus Galagoides; species Galagoides demidoff. Next base: position 4,995 of record CAUYQV010013724.1, read on the forward strand.
GATTGATCCCTATATTTTCTGGAGAGCATCAGCCAAAGAAAGATGGTGGAACATTTTGGTGTCAGCAAGTCCACAGTTAACAGCACCAAGAATGTAAACCTGAGTACTTGGAAAGATATCATAAGGAAAGTAGAGATCTATAGCAAAAAAAGGAAGGAAAACTTTTCTTGCTGACATCAGTGAAGCCACATGAAGCTGCTTCAAACAAATGAGCGCAGTTAATACCTGAATCTCCCCGCTGATGATCCAAGAAGTTGCTAAAAATTCACACAGGGATTCCAGGTGGCAAATTTCCAAACATCAAGCGGTTAGCTCAAGAAATTTAAACTCCAACACGACATCTCCCAGAAAGTTTTATGTGGTGAATTCAATGAAGTTCCTATAGAAGTTATGGAAGAGTTTATCAAAAACTCTTGGACTCCTGGACTTCACCAGAGGCTTCAAAGATGACAACACTTTTAACACTGAAAAGTCTGGGCTGGACTTTCAGGTGAAGCCTGACCAGAGCCTCATCGTGAAAAGTGACTAATGTCAGAGTGAAAAACTTTCCAAAAAAAGTTTCATAGTACTGGTTTGTGCTAACTCAATTACAGAGAAACTAGAACCTTTGATAACTGGTAAATTGGCAAAACTATGCACATTCAAGACCCTTATGCCCAAGACCTCCCCACCACTTGGAGATCAATAATATGCATATTATAATATGATGTTATAATATCAATAATATCAATGATCAATGCCCTATTTGAGAGGTGTGTAAGGGGTACTGACCAAGAAATGAAGAAGAAATGGTCTAGTCTACTGACAGTAGACAATTAACTGTCCTGGCCACCCAAAAAGTGAATCATCTCTCAAACATGACACTGAAATTTCTGCCTCCAACATGACTTCAAAAATCTGACCTCTTGACCCAGGCATCATTAGAACACTTAAAATGCACTTCTCAGCCCAGCTGCATTGGGCATTACTAGAACACAGACCTGAGGTCTGCTTATGAAAGCAACTTCATCCGCAATGTCAGTTAATGCTCTGGAAGCTGTCAGTGATCAGTTCTACTTGGGATAAAGTTCACCCAGAAATGACACAGAAGTTTTTCAAGAAAGGTGGATTTGTCACAACCCCAAAGCACAATATTTTGGCCCATAAAACAGTCCATCTCTTATGGCAGAATTCAAAGGAGTAGGTTTCGAAGGTTTTGTTGCAAAGAACGATGAGTTTACATATATTGTATATACATACAGCGTAAATTTAATAACACGGGAACCAAGCACTCTGGTGCAAGCAGATGTAGACATGCCATTCCAAAGTAACACACGAACACACACACACACACACAAACACACACACACACACACACACAAACTGACACAACACACACGGAGGGGTCTAGTCTCTGCCGCTTAGAGGAGTAACCTGGGAGCCTTTTCTGTCATCTGTGGGTGAAGACAAGCTACTCACGTCTAAAGAAGGGTGGTAAGAGCAAGGACAAAAGTGGAAACAAGAAAAGGAGACAACACTGTTAATTGATTGTCTAACTGGCTTTCACTTTTCACTGCAGCCAAAGCTGTGACAATGAACGTGCTTTTGTCTCTGTCTCCTCTCCCTTTTATTAGCCTCTGTCTTCATCAGGCCCACATAGGTTGACTATATAGTGATGGCTTCTGTAGGCTCAGCCTTTTTCTAGCTCCTGGACAGATTTTTTTTTTTTTTTTGGCTTTGAACCCACCACCTCCAGCATATGGGGTCGGCACTCTACTCCTTTAAGCCACAGGCTCTCCTGGACAGATTCTTGATGGCTTATATTTAGATCAGGATTGATAGCACCTTGTAGATGGAATGAACTTTTCAATAGGCCCAATACATGTTCTAGGAATGAACACGGAAGGTTTATACTATATCTGCACTTCAGTATTTCCTGTCCTCTTAATTACAGGTTGAAGTGTTTTGAGAATCTTCATTCCAGTCTTGATCTCCTTCCTAGAATCCTTCTCTCCTAATGAAACTAGAGCTATGCAGAGAACCCTAGCTTCAGCAGCGGCATTGCTGGGGACCCACAGTGCATGAACTGCTTAGCCGGACCTTAACTCAATGCGTGCCAAGGAATTGTCCCTCTCTGAACTTCTCTTGTACTTACATCTGTTATGTCAGTCTGGTTGTCCGACCTTACCCTCCCTATTATATCTGCTTCATTATTATTTACAATGATTTTCTGATATAGTTCATTGTCATACCCATTTCATTAGAATTTATAATAAATTTCTGATGTAGTTTATTGGAAACCTTCCAAAAAAAACCTCTCTAAATTTGGTAATTACTTCCCTGGCTATTTTTCTGCCCTACACATCTCCTCTCACTCATGCTGCTAGCCATATCACTTGCTTAAGGCATAGCACAGAAATATAAAGAAATATTGATGAAAATATATACAACGTACTGAGAGCCTATTAATCAGTGATGCATACACACTTTCTCCCTTGTATATATCAGCATGATTGGAAAGCAAGAAAGAGAACGTCTCAAGTTTGTAAATATATTTTTCTCAGCTAGTAGATGAACATAATAACAAACACTCAGCTTTAATGTCATTATCCCCATTTTGTGGGTTGGTAATTGAAGCCTAAAATTCATAAGAAACTTGATCCATGAAGGACCCACAGGCAATAAATACTCCTATACTCAGATGTTTATTGTGTGCAACACAATTTGTTATTGCAAATATGTAGAATCTACCTAAGTGCCCATCAGTTCATGAGTGGATAGAGACAATGTGATATAAAAGGAACAAAATAATGTCATTTGCAGCAACGTGGAGTAACTAGAAACCACCATCCTAAGTAAAGCCTCTCAGGAAAGGAAAACCAGACACCACTTTAATTAGTGGAGCTAATAGCTGAGCGTCCATGGATGCAAAGTGATATAAAGGACATGAAAACCAGGCATGGGGAGGAGGGAGGGTGAGCATGGGATAGAAACTTACTCTTGGGTACAATGAACACCGTTCTGGTGATGGGCACACCCAAAGCCCTCACTTAAGCATTATACAAGATATCTTTATAACAAAAAGGCTTATAGCCCCTTATATTTTGAAATTTTAAAAACTTTAAAAGAAAAAAAAAATCCCTTAAGTCTTTGAACCTCTCTCAATTCCAGGTAATGAAGATAAAAATAGTGTTTACCGCAAGTTTTATGTCCCAGAGGCCACCTCGCCTTCCTGGAACGTACTCTGAGTGGCCAGGCCAGAACTTGAGAGTGTCCCTTTCTTGCTCTCCAGTCAAGCTGATCTACAGTAAAGGAGAATAATCCATGAATCCCAGTGGGTAGCTCTCACTTTCTTTCCATAGGTCTTGCTAATACTTTTCCAGCTGATGTGGGTTTTCTCTTGTCTTGACCGTGGATCATGTTATCACTAGGAGCAGGTTACCAATTATGCATTTGAAAAATGGATTTGAAATATGTTCAATTATTTTAATCATTCTACATTATTATGTATTTCTAGGGACGAACACCTGTGTTCTCTGTTCAGAGATCCAAAGTATCTATGGAGAAAACAGAAGCAGGGAAACAGTGGATTAAAAAGCATAGTTCTGCTTCCTGGAGGACCCGGAATGTTCCCAGAGAGCCTGATTCCTGGAGGACTTTGGAATGTTCCCAGAGAGCCTAGTTCACTGTCAGTGGGTGTCAAGTCCGTGCAGTCTACCTCCCTGGGGGATCACCAGAATCATACTAGTACTATCAGAAGATGGAATTGTTCCCTTCTGGAAATAGTGACTTGTATTTTTTTTATGATGTGAGAGAACTCTACCAGTTTGTCAAAATGTCTTTGGAATAAAAATGCATCTCCTTTGTACAATTTTCTTCAGAAAGTTATTAACTCTATTTATTATTATAATTGCAAACTTAAAGTGACAACAATGTTTACAGAAAACATTTTGAAAGTAGAAAATCTCCCATAATTTCCCTCCCTGAACACTCATTCATTGAACAGGTTTTCTATCAAAAGCATTATCTTGATTAAACAATACTATAATTGTTTTGTTTTGTCTACAAGTATGCATAGATTTACTGAGTACAACTTGAGTGTGCATATCCGTTTTCTAGATTATAGTTTAGTCTGAACTGATTCCAAAAGAGATTGTCAGGTTGTTTTATCAAACTAATTTGGTCATACTTTACCTTAATATTGTTCCTGTATTCATGAAGTAATGCCTCATTATTTAAATAAATTCTCTCAAAAATTTGATTTATATGCATTTATATAAGGAAAATAGTTATATAAGAATAATTCATTTAAATTTGTATAAGGATATTGTTTAGAAAGCAGCTTACTTCCAGGTAAATCTGCAATTATAGAGAAACAGTGTGTACATGTACAGTCTATATGTATATAAAGGGGATGATTATATATAAACATATACACATATAGTCTATAGTCATAATATTCATAGTGTTATATGGTAACAATAGATAGTGAAGAAATTCACAAAAATGTTTTTTTTTGTATTATGTCAGAAAAAAAAATCTGTTTCTGTAACACTATAGTTCAAAATTTTGATGGAACAGCTCCTGTATCTCCATATATAAACTGATTTGAAGAATTGAGTTCGAGACCGCGCCTGGGCTCCAAGTTTGAACTTCCCTGCGGCGGCGGGAGCGCGGAGCAGGCGACCCTTCCCCCACTGGAATACAGACTGCGCCTGGGCTCCAAGTTTGAACTTCCCTGCAGCGGCGGGAGCGCGGAGCAGGCGACCCCTCCCCCACGGGAATACAGACCGCGCCTGGCGCTCCACGTTTGAGAGCAAACTCCAGGCTTAGATTGAACTGAAGCGGAATATTCTACAGCCCCCATTGAGTGCCTGATGCACATAGGCCTCAACTATCTCTGCTGGCTGGCCACAAAGAGTGGTCACTGAGTGGAGAAGGTATCGACACTACTGGGACTCAGTCAAACACAAAATCCTGACGAACCCATTGACTTTACCCGGACTCTGGTAGGCACAAAACCCTGACTCTCTCGCCTATTGGACAGGACTGGGTTACAGAGTCTGGATTAACAGAGACTGGTAGCGGGGCTAACTGAGACCGAGGTTA
>CAUYQV010013725.1:0-33598 GCA_963574575.1 Galagoides demidoff
GGCTATGTTAACCAGTTTGATGAAAATATTTCAAATAGTATATAAAGGCTCAGCGCCTGTGGCTCAAGTGGCTAAGGCACCAGCCACATACACCTAAGGTGGTGGGTTCGAATCCAGCCCGGGCCCACCAAACAACAATGATGGCTGCAACCAAAAAATAGCCGGGTGTTGTGGCAGGTATCTGTGGTCCCAGCTACTTGGGAGGGTGAGGCAGGAGACTCGCTTGAGCCTAGGAGTTGGAGGTTGCTGTGAGCTGTGGTGCCATGGCACTCTACTCAGGGGGAAAGCTTGAGGCCCTGTCTCAAAAAAAAAAATAGTATATAAAACTAGCACACTGTACCCCATGACTGTATTAATGCACACAGCTATGATTTAATAAATAAATAAATAAATAAAACCTTGAGCGAAAGTAGGCAAGGAAGTTGCAGGGGGACAGTCTGGTTGGGGGCTTATGGAACTCCCTCCCACACCCCCTACCCCCATGCCCAGAGCTTTTGACCCTGCTCAGTGACACTGTGGACAAGCATTGGGGCAACTGAGCCAGGCGACAGGAGCCAGCTTGGCTGCACAGGCCTGGAAAGGGAAATCTAGGGCCTGAAGGCTACAATGAGTGCTAAGTGATCTCTCTGTGTCCTAAGAGTCCTCAGACACCTTGATAGTCACTTCTGTGTGAAGTCCCACAAGTTAAAGAGGAGGAGAGGACAGCAGTGATGTCTTCCTTCAGCCTTAGTGGCTGGGTGTAGATACCAGAGAACAGGGAGTCTGGAAATACAGATTAGAATTTGTCTCCTCTGCTTCCGGAGAAGGTGTATACCACTGTCCAGCCCCCAGCCACTGCCTGCAGTCCACGCCGCTGCTTGGAGTGTCCCAGTGATGACAGGAGACCCTTCCCTGAAGACACATGTTCTGTATCGGATGCAGACCAGGTCCTCTGCATCCTACTAGATTCCTCACATGCATGTCAAAGTGATGGAACATTCTGCTCAAAGTCCTCACAGCATCAGTGGGTCTGACTGGATGATGTGGGCAGAAACGTGGACAAGAAGCTGAGCAGGTGGTCATGACCTCAAATGCCACGCCAAGGACACCAGAATTGCCCTTTGGAAGTGTCCAAAGAAGGCAGGGTACAGGATAATTTGAGGATTAGAAAAACCACTCTGGAGCAGTGGAGAAACTGCAGAGGGGGAGATGAGAAAGAGGGCAGAGAGACTGGGGCCACTTAGACTAGTGTACTAGTCCCAGCAAGAGAAGAAGGAGCCTAAGTAGGGCAGCGGCAGCGGGGATGGAGAGGAAGGGACAAATGAGAGAATCAATTAGTGAGGAGGAAGTGCTCACACCATTAATTGGAACCTGCAGGTTCCAGGGTGTGGGGGGATTTAATGGCAGCCCCCAGAAAAGATTTGCTCACCAGCAACCTATGACTGTGACCTTATTTGAAAAAAGGGTCTTTGTAGATGTCACTAAGTTAAGGATCTCTAGATGAGACCACCCTGGATTACCCTGAGAAGTCCCAAATCCAGTGACAAGTGTCCTTATAAGAGACACAGAGTGAAGACCATGTGAGGATGGAGGAAGAGACTGGAGTGATGCAGCCATAAACTGAGGAACACCGGGAGATACCGGAGCTGGGAGAGCCAAGAGCAATCTGTCCTAGAGCCCTTTGGAGAGAGCACAGCCCACTGACATGTGACTGTGAACTTCCTGGCCTCCAGAACTGTGAGAGAACAATTGTTTTAAGTTTGCAGTAATTGTATAGCAGCCCTAAGACATGAATTTATGGGGTGATGCAGGTCCCCAGGAGTCCAGAGACCCTGCTTTGCACCGTCCCATCCAGATCTCCAGTCTCCCTGCTCCCAGGAAGGAGGTGCCCCACTCCCAGCCTGCAGACCCAGACAGGCAAGGCTGAAGCGGGAAAAGCTCTCACTTGGGCCCTGCCTTGTGCTAAAAAAACAACCTCCGGTGTGTTGCCACATGAGGATTAGTCAAATAATTATGAGCTCTGACTTCCCCTGAGTAATTTGGTCCGGCTGAAGGCTGAGGCCTTGGAGGGGTGAGTGGAGTCGTCACCCGGTCAGCAAGGAAAGACGGCATCAAATACCTCCCTGAAAAGGCCAATCTCCGTGGGAACCTCCAAGGAACCCGACCAGGCTCTCAGGTGGCACACCCTAAACATGAACCAGTTGGGCAAACTTGAAGCCACCAGCCCTGCACCCCACTCCATGCTCTCTTGCTCAGCACCATAGAGAGCTCATCTTCAGAGGCCAGGAGCAGCCTTGTGGGGAGCAAAGTGAGCCTCGCCAACACTCACCCAGGCACGGCAGGGTGAGGGGGATGGGCAGGCAAGGATGTCCCCACCTTACAGGCTGAGGGAACCCAGTATGGCCACAAGCACAGAAGCTGGTGAGTCAGGTTCAAATTCTTCAAAGCCATGTGTCTCTGGACAACATAAGTCGTTTCACTCAGCCTCAGTTCCCTCATCTCTGAAATGGGAATGATTAGGCCCTCAGGACTCAGGACTGAGCTGCTGTGTGCCAAATGCCTCGTAGCTAGTAGGTACTTCCATCAGTTGGCTGTTCTGAGTTCTTTGCATTTTTATATAAGTTTTATATGAATTTTTCAATTTCTCAAAAAAAGAAATGTGGTGGGACTTTGTACCTGCAGTTGCTCAGAAAATTGTTCTGGACTTCAATCTTGATTAGTAACACTAGTACAGAGCCTGATGGCTTACTAAGGCTGTACGTATCTTCAACTTAACTCTCTCAGCAAACCTGTAACACAGGCAAGCATGGCATAGCTGGTGTCCCCCCAGTTGTACAATAAGGGAAACTGAGGCTCCAGAAGGCAAAGACTTCCCCCGATGGTCACACTGCTAGTGCGTGAGCTGCAAGGAAGAAGTTTTGAATGTATGGTGTCAGACCCCAGAACCAGGGCTTTGAGTAGGGGTCTCTCATACATTCTGACTATTCCAAAAGTTGAATACACTGGACAAAGGGGGATATTCATCATTCTGGATGCCTTCTCAAAAATCATTTCCAAAGGTTGGTGCCATGCAAATGTATTTCCGCTGCCCTTACTCAAACGCCTTCCCCTGGCTTCCCTAAAATGTGGGCGACATTCTCAATGGGAAAACCATATGCCTTTGTTCTTGTTTAACTTTCTTTCTTGGCAAGAACACAGCTCCATGGAGGAAAAGGGAGAGGAAACAAGGACACATCAGAGAAGGAGGGTTTCCGATTTTGATGTAAGAAAGAACTTCCAAAGGGTGAAGGCTGCCAAGCCCTGGATAGAAACGCCAAAAAGAATGAGAACTCTTCAAGCCTGGGAGTCCTGAGGTCCACTTCACCTGAGGGCTAGGGATGGCCCCGACTCTCTCTGTTCTCCAAGGCCATCAGAAGTTAGCGTTTGGCCCTCTGGTGCATGATGGCAAGCATAGGGGTTCCCAGGTTAGCCCACTCCTCTCGTGGGACCGATGGTAGAGCTGACATGCTGTGTACATAGCTGCCGTGATGCAGTTTAGATGGAGCTTTGCATGTGGGAGGTGTGTGTAGTCTCTTGGGAACAAGGTAAGGGGGGTGCAGGAAGCTCAGGGTCAATGTGGCTACAACAAGACCTCAGTCTGAAGGGTAGGTTCCTTTGTAACCCCATTTGTGACCATCATTAGGTGTGAGCTGCCCCAACTCTGCTCCCAGCCCCAGGGAAAATGAGCGCCTCTGTTTGGAAGCGGCAGGGACCTGCACATCCACCACACAGCAACCCGTCAGAGAATAGTTGTTTTAAGTTTGTAGTAATAGTATAGCAGCCCTAAGACATTAATCCACTGTCCCTTCACTGTCCCTGGGATCAAACTTCTGATGCTCCATTTTTGCACAGCAGGAAACACCTCCAGAAGCTCTCTGGGCGGCAACAAATCCATTATGGGCTTACTCCAGGAAAAGCAGAGTGAAAATGATGTCGATGCAGAAATATCAACAGGACCCTTCCCAGGGCCCATTTCCACTCAGCTGTGGCCAAGCCTCAGCTCCTGCTAGACCGTGAGGTCCAGGACGGCCTGTTCCTGCCAGCGCCTCACGGGTGTCCAGCAGAGCCGGAGCGCAGTGCTTGTTTGAGACAAGCATGAACGAGGAGGCTTCAGCTCTCAGCTCAGAAAGCTGCACCCACGGCTGAGCTGCTTTGCTTTCTCACTAGGCTCGTTTCCCAGCTTTCCTTCCCTCTTCATGAATCTCAGGGTCCTTGTGATGTTAATCAAAGACAAGATAATTCTGGAACTTGGTGATTTCTTTCATGTCACCCACAGTGATTGGAAGAACTCCTTGGCTGATTCATGGGCCGAATAATTGATTAACCTCCAAGAAAATCCCCCCCAACTCCCACGTTTGGAAGGTTGCTCTGCCGCCTCCACTACCGGGGAAGCTTCTGGAGGGAAGAGGAGACACAGGCCAGAGTGTGCAACCCTGCAAGGCTAAGCTTTCCCTGGGACCCAGAGGGCTGTGGTCATGACAGAAGTCTCTAGAAAGGCTGGGGGTGATGCCCTGGGGGGAGGGGACTCTTTCCTGCTTTCACACATTCCTGTGTGTTCCCCCCACACCTCCCATGGGGCAGCAGGTCCCTGCCGAGTAGCACCAGGGAGATTGTGCAACCCTGTCTTAAATGATTCATGGGAGAGGTGAGTGCTGGGGCCCAGAGATAAAGCTCCTAACATGACTGTGACTTTGGGGTGGGGTTCGGGGGTCAGCAAAGGCCTAGCAGAGGAGGGGACAGAAAGAAAGTTGAGACTGAAGGAAAAGGAGGCACTGGGGGGAAGTGGTGGGGCTGAGACCACAGGGAAGTGTCCAGGGTAGGGGAACAGCACCTGCAAAGGCCATGAGCAGGCGAGGGCCTCAGAGCTTCAGGGAAGGGACAACGTCCTCTCGAGTCCAAATGCAGAGTGGTGGGGACACCAGGAGGCTGATGGGGGACAGAGGAGACAGTGGGCAGGGCTTAAGAAGGGAACACACAGCTGGCACCAGACCAAGACTGAGATCACCAAGACCCCTGAGACCAGGGATTTCCCCAGGAAGAATTGGGTTCTTAGGAGTGAGTCAATTATCAGCTGAGGCAAAGCCCAGAGCAGCCCCTGTGGGAACTGCCCAGAGCAGCGCACACCCTCCTTGGGACCCCGTGTGAAGGGAGGCCCGGGGCAGCTGCAGCAGCAGCCGGGAGACTCGCTGTCCAGAACAGCTCCCCTGGGGTCAGCATGGCAAGGGCTTCCTTGCCCCGTGCAGGTCCTTGATCACACAGCACTTCTCAAGTGTCCCGTCCTAATCGCCCTGTTGGCCATTTCCCCCACACTTGCCTCCCACCCTGCCTGGCTTTTCTCTGTGGCCCTAGTCACCATCCTCACCTCAGCCTGACAGCCCGTGTACTGCCTGTGTCCTCCTCACTTTTTGCCTATTTTGTTCCCCACTGTATCCTGAGAGCCTGGATGCTGGACAAAGAGCAGGTACTCAGTAAATATTTATGGAATTTAAAAACTGCCAACAATCGCCCCTCTTTAATACCAAAAACTGTGCCAGGCTCTGCCTCCACACCTCGCTCACCCTCCCTGTGACTCCCATCTTACAGATGAGCAAACTGAGGCTGGGAGACCTAGAGAGGGTTATTCCAAGTGCCCATCTACTAAATGGCCGGAGCTGGGATTCAAACCCTCAGATTTGGTACCTACAGTCGCTGCAGTCGGGTTGCCTGAGGAAAATGGCTTAAGCATTCCCCAGAATAGACAATACCTACCTGAGCAGGGCACGTATTTTTATACCACCCCCCCACGTGTGCACACGCACGCATTTCACAAACCCAATTCCAACAGCTCTGTGTTCAAATCGGGAGGGCAGACTTGCCAAAGTGGTGGTGTTAGCTGTTATTGGCAGAAACCTCCAACTCACAGATGTGGGTCATGAATTTGTTGGCAACAAATCTTTTGGGTGGAAATTCTGGAAATGGATGCACTTTCCCACAGCCTGTGGGGGGCTGTTCCCAGGCTAGCCCAGGAAGCCTAACTCCCACGTCCCTCCTGAGTGTAAAACTGAGCCTTGATGCCAAGAGCCCAGGAAAGCGTATGGAAGGCTGTTCCAGGAGAAGCTGCCGGAGGAAACACGCCTTCTCCGTGGGAACCCACTGTCATGGTCATTGCCATGCCCAGGTTTCTTATTTGTGCCATGAATGAACAACAGGGACAGAGTGGAACTGACTACAGTCCTGTGTCATCTCCCCCCAGCCACCCCATGGGGTTCAAGGGGTCCTGTACTCTCATCTCAGGGATGGGGTCCTGAGCAGTCTCAGGCTCCAGGCGGCTCCAGTCCAGAACACTAGGCCCCAAAGTGCTTTTTCCACCATTAGTCTGAGACAAAGACTGTTGTCTCGAGAGGGTGTGAGGCTGCTGGCCAGCCAGTGTCCATCGTGAGCTCCAAGTGCATCTCCCAGCTCAGTGGTTTGAGTGAGGAGCAGTTGATTTCATCACAGGCCAAGAGCAGCTGCCTGCCTCTTCCCCCATCAAAGGATGATACAGATGACTGTATCTTTCACTTCCCAGGTCCCACCCAGTGCACTTTTAAGATTTGGAAATTTTATTAAATCCCTCATGGTCCAGCATCTTTCTATATTTTCTATGGTTTCACTCTCCCTATGTCTTTTTGCTCAGTATTTTGGCTTTCTTTCTTTCTTTCTTTAAACCTGAGAGTTTCCCCTCCCTCCACTGTTTCTGAAATAAACCAAGTACTGATATTTCTAATATTCACTACAGACCTTGGACATTCAGACAGTAAATATGTAGTGAGCTGCATCCACTGGGTCCCTGTTGGCTGGAGAACCCAACGTGAACCGGGGTTCGCATTTGCCTGTTGTCCTTTCTCCTTAAAATCCTGTCCTCTGCACTCCAACCTCTGGGCGTTGGCTCAAGCTGGTCCCTTGGGAGAAGGTCTTTGCTCTCCTCCCACCTGTCAACATCGGCACCCTTTTCACTGCCCAGGGTAAGTCCTGCTGATCCATGGAGACTTCTCTGAACTTGCACCCTGAGGACTGTCTCTCTCCTCCTACTTGAAAAATTGCCCACTTCACTGACCCGCCAGCACAATTTGACCCTCTATAATTATCTTTTAAAAAGACTAACTTAATTGTAAAGACACAAATATGTATTTTAGAAAAGTTAACCCCCTCCCCCCGCCCCATGCCCACGTGGAGCCATTATGAGTCAGGCTGGTACTCCTCCTTGTTTAATCTTCATGTATTCAAAGAGGCTGCAGTTGCCCTGACAGCAGGAACAGGGGCTCAGATATCCCCGGCTCACCAAGGGTGCCAGCAGGCAGGCCCCTGCCCATCCTTGCTCTGCTCCTACCTGCCCAGGCTCTGGAAAGTTCTAAAGCATCTCTAGTGTGATAGTGCATTGGACACAGCCCCTGGAACCCTACAGAGCAGGGCCTGGCCTCCTTTCCATAGTTGAAGGCACTGAGAAGTTAATGGGCGTCACCTCGGGTCATAGAGCTAGTCAGAAAGAGAGTGAAATTGGAACTTGGGTCTTCTGACATGACCAGCTGTTCTGGGAAAAATTCTGAGGACACTTGACTTCCCTAAACCTCAGTCCCTGAGCGCCCGTCCCTGCGGAGCTGAGGTTAGCTTACGTGGTGTTGCAATCCCTCTCCTCTTGCCGAGCAGCCAAGCCCAGGTTACCATCTGTGGCCTGACATGTGTCCTCGGTGGCAGCCCCTCGAAACGCACCTGTGCTTCAGTGTCTGCTGGGGTGAGTCATCAGCCATCCGCCAGCTGTCACCTCACCTTTAGTGCAGGTCTGTGGGAAGCTTGTTTTCTTTGGCTGACATTAAACAACTCCCTCTGACACGTGGTCAGACGCAGGACAGACAAGGTGTCAAAGGCAAATAGAAAAATAGGTAGGATGCAAATGCTCCACGGGGCCCAGAGCTGGCTTCTCCTTACAGAGCTCCCATTCTGGGCAGAGATGTCACCTGCTTCAAGGAGACAGATGAGGACATGCTGGGAAGCTCATCTCAGTGACTTGGGGAAGCAGCAGGAATGCCTGGTTGAGCTGTGTGGGTGTGACCCAGGATGGCAATGTGAGGCCCAGAAAGCCTGGGCCCAGCTTGCACTTCTGTGAAACTCAGACACGCCAGTCAGCACAGCTGCACAGAGGCCTGTCCTCACTGACCATCCATGCTGAAACCCCAACCGCAGTGGGTGGCGGCTATGCCTTGATGATTAATAGCCCAAGTTTTGTGCTGGTGTCACCACACCATCTGGGGACTTCTTTATTTCAATGTTGGGCGGCATGTGGAGGAAGGTTCTCCAGGAGAACCCTGGGGAGTGTGGGAAGGCTTTGGGCACCAGCCAGGGTCTCCAGGCCTGCTCTAGTAAGAAAAGGCTGCACAAAATGGTTTTAGGTCCTCTAAGAACACCAATTTCTTTTCATTTAATATTACATATTGATTTTAATGTGTTTTGGGATATACTTAGCATGTCAAACTCATGATTTTGTGTATCTTATTCAGGAGAAGGCTGAACACTTTTTAAAGTGGGTTGATTAAAGGCACTCAAAATTCTAAGCAAATAATAAACAGGGCACAAGTGGATATGGCAAAGCTCTAATGTGGGAGCTTGAACTTGGGGAGGCTGGGAAGCACTGCTTTCTTGGAGAATCCAATATTCACGCCAGAAATGTTGCCTGAGCCTCACTTCAGCTGAGAAGGTGATCAGAGATCTCTCGGAAACCACGTGAGCCCATTTCCAAGCTTCCAAAGTGCAGGAAACATGGACTGGAGTGGTAGAGCACAGTGAGAGGGTTTTCATACTGATTTGTTATAATCAAGACTGTGTCCTATCCCAGGCCCTGGGGTAGAGATGAAAAAACGCCTCCAAGTGGGTAATCAAGACCAACCTGTCTAGTGCCATCTGAAATGGCAGAGTGGGATCAATGAACGGAACTGAGATGAACTGGGTTGTCGGTCTGACAACTCGTTAGACTATTAAGGAAAAACAAGAAAGAAAAAAATGGACAACTCTTTGTACATCTTTGTACAAAATAGATCTAATGTCTTCTTTGAGCTTTCTGTTGAACACAGTGTTTAGATAGCTATAATTATAGCGTGTATATATGTTCCGTTGGGCTTTATTAACCAAACATTAATCCATTTGGGCTTTTACGGAAAGCAGATCAGGTGCAGAGTCCTCACATGGGTGTGAACTAGAATCACCTGGGAAGCTTATTAAAATGCAGATTCCTGGGCAGGAATTCCTCCCAGGATTCTGACCCAGTGGGTCAGGGGTGGGCCCGGACATATATATTTTAACCAGCTCTTTTTTTTTTTTTTTGCAGTTTTTGGCTGGGGCTGGGTTTGAACCCCCTACCTCCGGCATATGGGGCTGGCGCCCTACTCCTTTGAGCTACAGGTGCTGCCCTTTAACCAGCTCTTTAGGTTGGCTGCTAAAGGGGTTCCTGGACCTCTTTTTGAGAAACCTTGATGTGTAGGTTTCATGACTCAGATGTGGGTTCCACCCTAGGAGAGAACAGCCAGGAGGGAGAGGAGATGCCTCCTGTAAGTCACCAAGTGGACAGTATCCAGCACAGTATGAGGGGGCTCTCAGGAGGGCAAAACCGCTTCAAATATGTACGTGAGTCATTTCAAAAGTTTTGATGTACACGAAAGTCAAGAAACAAAGTCCATGTGGAGGGAAACAAATGAAACACTCCCAGCAACACCGCTAAGCCAAGCAAGTTGAAACTTGCTCAGGTGATTCAGAAGGGATGCTGTTCACTGTGTTTCTGGGAAATGCCTTATACATCGCTCTGATAAACATCATTACTTTGGGTCCTTAACCAACAGAGAGCCATTTTGGAGTGGGGTCTAGGAAGATGTTTCAGCCCAGGGTCTAGCACTGAACTAGGACTACAGTGGGATTGATCCACGGCTGTCTGGATAGATAGATGACAGGCAGGAGGAGGGAGGAAAGGAGGGAAACGAATTCTTTCTAAAGATGTTTTCTTTTTAAAAGGCATTTGTTAACCTGCAAATCTCTGTGTCCAAAGCATGAGGGGGTGATGGTCTAAATAGTCTTTCCTGCTGTTCATGCCTGTCACCACCACCCACACTCTTGGGTGCTTGACCTTGAGCTCCTGAAGGTTCTGCAGTTCTGTGTGTTGTATTCCAACCGACTTTGAATTATTTATTCATAGTGTTACTTCTAAATCTGGCTAAAGATTCATTTCAATGATGTAGGATCTTATCTCTCTTTTTGGTGAAGGGTCGTGGGGGAAAAGAAAATCCCCCTTACTTGGATATTACAAGTCAGATGCTGGTAGCAAGAACAGTTGATCTTTTGAAACTGTGTGGCTGTTTGTGAGGTGCTGTTTAAAACAAACACAACCCCCCAATATCCTGCCTTCTCTGTCTAGCAACAGGATCAAGGGAGGTCCTGAGCGATACTCTGAAAAAAGGCTGTGAGTGGCTGAGGCGGGATCAAGAAGAGCCGGAACATCCAGCGAGACTGTGGCTTTGATTCACCATCACTTGCTGCTCCTCCTAGAGGGCCCATGTGCTATGGTTCAAAGGTGTCCCCCAAGTTTTTGTGTTGGACATTTAATCCCCAAATTCACATGTTGATGGTGTTTGGAGACGGGCCCTTTGGGAGGTAATTATTATTAGATAAGGTCATCAGGGTGGGGCCCCCACAATGGGTCTGTGGCTTTTCAGGAAGCGGAAGAGAGAACTGAGATGGCAAGTGCTTGCTCTCCTGCGACGTGATGCCATGTTATGATGAAGCAAGGCTCTCACCATGCTCTTGGACTGCCCAACCTCCAGAACAGTGAGCTACAGAAACTTGCTTTCTTTAATTACCCAGTCTGTGGTATTCTGTTGTAGCAACAGAGAACAGACTAAGACACCATGGTATTCTATAACTTCACCTTAAGGAAAGAAGATCAGAGCCGTGCGTTAGAAGAATCTGAAGACTCCCTCTCAGAGGATCAGAATTGCTAAGACCAGTACTCGACACATTTGCTTCATGGTCTGGGGCAGAATTTGATCTGCCTTTGTCTAAGTTATCTTTTCTCATCCAACTTCAGCCCTGGCTCAGGAGGACATGCTTTGGTGGGGGGTGGTCCGGTCCCAGCCCTGGTCCGTCACTCAGTAGCTCAGTAAGATTGACCTTGGGTAAGATTTGGTCTTGTTGGGCATACACCTCCTCTGTACCCAGGACTATTGGGAAAATTAATGGACTAAGGCACGTGTAGTGTGTCTGATGAGCTGACAGATGTCAGCTACCATTGTGCTGGAAGAAATTTCATTTTCATTAATTTATATGTATTTCTTCTTGTTTAATCTTCCAAGGACATATGCAACATTTAATTTTTCATGCATTTTTACTAAACGCTCAGCAAGCAACTCTGAGGTGCCAAGGCTCCGTGCCAGGTGCTACCAATGTATGATTGATAGGAGACCCCACCACAGAATGCCCTGAAACCAAGGCCCATCATGGAAGGGTCACAACGTGACAATGGGCTCTTGACCTTTATTATGCCCTGGACTAGTGTGTGGGGTAGCAAGGTGTTGGACCCCTTTTCAGAACAACGCTTTTAAAAGCATAAGATTGTAAAGGGACCAATCTCATCGAAAATATAACCAATTATACTAAAACATTTTGAAAAATGAATTTGTAATTTAAGTAGATAGACTATTTTATTAACACAGTGAAAAGATCTAAGAGTAGGCTGAATAAGTATTGTATTTTATTTTTTCAAAATTTTTTTTTCTGTTATCTGTCTTCTTTCTTTCAGGAACTCCAAATACATGTATGTTAGGTTGCCCAAATGTCCCACAGTTTGTTAATGCTCTCTTTACTGTTTTCTATGTTTTTTTTTACTGTAACTTTTTTCTCTGTGTGTTTCAATTTGGATACTTTCTTTTGCTGTATCTTCAACTTCACCAATCTTTTCGACTGCAGTGTCTAATATGCTGTTAATTCCACACAGTATTTTTATTATTCATTGTGGGTGTATTTTTTAATTCTAGAAATTTGATTCAGGTCATTTTTATATTTTCCATGTCTCCATAACATCCTCATGCTTTCCCCAACCTTTTAGACATATGGAATCCTATTTTTAATAGCTGTTTAAATGCATAATTTAGAAATTATGCATTTCTAGTGCATAATTTTCCTCCTCAGTATGGATTAATTTACTTATTTCTTTGCATAGCTAGGACTTTTTCACTGGATACCAAACATTGTGCATTTGACATTGTTGCATTGTTGGGTGCCGAGTCTTTGCTTTTTTTTTTTTTTTTGGTATTCTTTTAAATATTTTGGGGCCTTGTTCTGGAGTAGTTAATTAGAAAGACTGAAATATTTTTGATCAAAGGTCCATAAACTATATAGCCCATAGGCTGAATCTGGCCTCTCATCTTTTTTTTTTTTTGAGACGGAAACTCAAGCTATCCCCCTGGGTAGAGTGCCATGGCATCAAGCTCATAGCAACCTCCAACTCCTGGGCTCAAGCGAGTCTCCTGCCTCTGCCTCCCAGGTAGCTGGGACCACAGGCGCCCGCCACAACGCCTGGCAATTTTTTTGGTTGCAGGCATCATTGTTGTTTGGCGGGCCCGGGCTGGGGATTCGAACCTGCCACCTTAGGTGTACGTGGCTGGCGCCTTAGCCGATTGAGCCACAGGCGCCGAGCCGATGATCCCAATTTTGTTGGCAACATCCAAAGCATCATAATCAGGAGCCAGTCGAACATATGCCTTCTTCTTACCATTGGACCTGATCAGGGTGTTGATCTTGGCCACATCAATATCATAAAACTTCTTCACAGCCTGTTTGATCTGGTGCTTGTTGGCTTTGACATCCACAATGAACACAAGTGTTGTTGTCTTCTATCTTCTTCATGGCAGACTCAGTGGTCAGGGGGAACTTGATGATGGCATAGTGGTCAAGATTGTTTCTCCTGAGGGCCCTCTTCCGAGGATATTTGGGCTGCCTCCGGAGCCTCAGAATCTTTGGCCACCGGAAGGTGGGTGATGTACAGATCTTCTTTTTTTTGTGGCTGTGGATACCTTTTAGCACTGCCTTCTTGGCCTTCAATGCCTTTGCTTTGGCTTCAGCTTTGGGAGGGGCGGGAGCTTCCTTCTTCACTTTTGGCACCATCTTGTGAAAAGCTATTTATTTTCTTTTGAGAGAGAAAGTCTCAAGCTGTCACCATGGGTAGAGTACCGGAGTGTCATAGCTCACAGCAACCTCCATCTCTTGGGCTCAAGCGATCCTCTTGCCTCCGTTTTTCTATTTTTAGTAGAGATGGGGTCTCACTCTTGCTCAGGCTGGTCTTAAACCAGTGAGCTCAAGCAATCCAACTGCCTCCGTCTCCCAGAGTGCTAGGATTACAGGCATGAGCCACTGTGCCCAGCCTAACATGAGTCATTTTGATTCGATTTTATGATTAGAGTTTTTATTTTGTTTTAAAAATTGAAAACAGGGGGCTGTGGGATGGGCTCAGGTGAAGGTCGCTGGTGGAGGTTGGTCAAGTCTCCAGAGTGGCAGGCCTGGGGACACACCCTCCAATGTGACCCAAGGCAGGGGACATCCTGACCAGCAGCAGAGAAGCCTGCAGACTCTGCTGCCCTGAAGGTGAAGATTAAGTGCTGGAATGGTCTGGCCACTTGGCTCTAGGTGACCAAAGACGAGAACTGAGCATCTGCAGGGTGGCATTTAGTGGCTGCTGTCCTGACTGTAAGGTGCCTGGCGATGACTGGCGATGACTGCCAGCTGGTGTGGGGTCAGTGCTCCCACTGTTTCCATGTGCTCTGCATCCTGAAGTGGCTGCCTGCCAGCTGGCCCAGCAGTGCTGTGCCATGTGCCCTCAAGAGTGGAAGTTCAGGCTCGGCGCCTGTGGCTCAAGTGGCTAAGGTGCCAGCCACGTACATCTAAGGCGGCGGGTTCGAATCCAGCCCGGGCCTGCCAAACAACAATGATGGCTGCAACCAAAAAAATAGCCAGACGTTGTGGTGGGCGCCTGTGGTCCCAGCTACTTGGGAGGCAGAGGCAGGAGACTCGCTTGAGCTCAGGAGTTGGAGGTTGCTGTGAGCTCTGATGCCACAGCACTCTACCCAGGGGGACAGCTTGAGGCTCTGTCTCAAAAACAAAAAAACAGAGTGGAAGTTCAAACAGTGGGGGCCCCTCCCCCCAGATGGCATCTTGAGATCCCATCCTTCCAAAGGGACCGGTGGCTGTGGTCCCTGTGGTGGATGGGCCCCTGTGAGGCCTATGACAGTTGGAAAAAGGACCAAAGCTGTCTGTTTTTCTATCATGATGTTAACACTTTTATCCGGTAAATATAACTCATTAAACTATTGGAACCTTGCCGGAGGCCCCTGGTCCTCTGTTTTCTTGGGATATCAACAAGGCCTGGGTATGTTTTTATATGAAAACTCATGAATAAACATTTTTTTTTCACTGCCTTTTTTTTTTTTTTGCAGATTTTGGCCAGGGTTGGGTTTGAACCTGCTACCCCAGCATATGGGGCTGGTGCTCTACTCCTTTGAGCCACAGCACTGCCCCCTCTTTTTTTGAGACAGAGCCTCAAGCTGTCACCCTGGGTAGAGTGCCATGCCTTCGCAGCTCACAGCAACCTCCAACTCCTAGGCTCAAATGATTCTCTTGCCTCAGCCTCTCAAATAGCTGTAACTATAGGCACCCGCCACAATGCCCGGCTATTTTTTGGTTGTAGTTGTCATTGTTGTTTGGCAGGTCTGGGCTGGATTCCAACCTGCCAGCTCTGGTATATGTGGCCGGTGCCTTAGCTGCTTGAGCTACAAGTGCCAAGCCAACATTTATTTTTTGAGACAGAGTCTCACTATGTTGCCCTTGGTAGAGTGCTGTGACATCACAGCTCATAGCAACCTCTAACTCCTGGGCTTAAGCGATTCTCTTGCTTCTGTCTCCCAAGTAGCTGGGACTACAAGCAGCCTCCACGACACCTGGCTATTTTTTTTTTTTAATTGTCATTGTCATTGTTGTTTGGCAGGCCCAGGCCAGGGTCAAACCCACCAGCCCTGGTGTATGTGGCCGGTGCCCTAGCTGCTGAGCTACAGGCCTCCAGCCATGAATAAACATCTTGATGCCTTAAAAATAAAATAAAAATTTAAAATAGCAAAATCACATATAAACCACAGGGTATAATTTTTTTGTCATCGTAAATTGGTATGTACAATATTTTGATTGAATTTTATATATATATATATATATATATATATATTTTTTTTTTTTTTTTGGAGACAAGAGCCTCAAGGTGTCCCCCTGGGTAGAGTGCGGTGGCATAGCTCACAGCAGCCTCCAACTCCTGGGCTCAACTGAGTCTCCTGCCTCCACCTCCCAAGTAGTTGAGACCATAGGTGTCCGCCACAACGCCTGGCTATTTTTTTTGGTTGCAGCCATCATTGCTGTTGGGTGGGCTTGGGCTGGATTCGAACCTGCCACCTTAGGTGTATGTGGCTGGCGCCGTAGCCACTTGAGCCACAGGCACTGAGCCTGAATACTATTTTATTTTATTTACTTATTTATTTATTTTTGAGACAGAGCTTCAAGCTGTCACCCTGGGTAGAGTGCTGTGACATCACAGCTCACACCAACCTCCAACTCCTGAGTTTAAGTGAGTCTCTTGCCTTAGCCTCCTGAGTAGCTGGGACTATAGGTGCCTGCCACAACGCCTGGCTATTTTTTTGATTGTAGTTGTCATTGATGTTTGCAGGCCTGGGCTGGATTTGAACCTGCCAGCTCTGGTGCAGGAGTTTTTCTATTGCAGCTAGCTTTTCATTTTTTAGTAGAGATGGAGGTCTTGGTCTTACTCAGGCTGGTCTCAAACTCCTGAGCTCAAACAGTCCACCTGCCCCTGCCTCCCAGAGTGCTAGGATTATAGGCTGAGCTACCAGTTGGCTTCCATCCAGGCTACTTCTCAAACTGGCCTCACGCAATTCTGTCTCAGGCTCCTGAGCAGCTGGGATTACAGGCATGAACCACCATGCATGGCTAGTTTTTTGTTTGTTTGTTTTTTTGAGACAGTCCCAAGCTATTCCCTGGGTAGAGTGCTGTGACATCACAGCTCACAGCAACCTCAAACTCTTGGGCTTAAGTGATTCTCTTGCCTCAGCCTCCCAAGTAGCTGGGACTATAGGCGTCCGCCACAGTGCCAGCTATTTTTTGGTTGCTTAGCAGGCCTGGGCTGGGTTTGAACCCACCACCCTAGGTGTATGTGGCCGTCGCCCTGCTGACTGAGCCATGGGAGCCACCCTGAGCCACAGTCTTTTCTTAGAGGTGATTTGGTCTGTTTGTCTATCAGTTCAAGGAATTCTGTCCTTTGAAGTTCAGTTACTTTACCAGTATTTATTAATTTAATTTAATTTAATTTTTTTATTGACTGTCACTCTGGGTAGAGTGCTGTGGTGTCATAGCTCACAGCTACTTCATACTCTTTGACTTGAGCAATCCTCTTCCCTCAGCCTCCTGGGCAGCTGGACTATAGGTGCCTGTAACCATGTCCCCCTAGTTTTTCTATTTTTAGTAAAGATAGGGTCTTGCTCTTGTGCAGGTCAGTCTCAAACTCGTGAGCTCAAGCAATCCACCCACCTGAGCCTCCCAATATGCTAGCATTACAGGCATGAGCTACCTATTTAAAAGTGTTGACCATTTATAATCACTTTTATTGGGACATGGTCTTGCATGATGTGTAATCCTGGAGAGAGAAAGAAATGCTGGACGGCTTGGCGCCTGTGGCTCAATCGGCTAAGGTGCCAGCCACGTGCACCTAAGGTGGCAGGTTCGAATCCCCAGCCCGGACCCACCAAACAATGATGGCTGCAACCAAAAAATGGCTGGGTGTTGTGGCGGGCGCCTGTGGTCCCAGCTACTTGGGAGGCAGAGGCAGGAGACTCGCTTGAACCCAGGAGTTGGAGGTTGCTATGAACTGTGATGCCATGGCACTCTACCCAGGGGGACAGCTTGAGGCTCTGTCTCAAAAAAAAAAAAAAAAAAAGAAATGCTGGAAATGGTTTCAGGATTCTGTTGTTAAGTCCATTCTATTTTTTTTCCTTTTATTAAGTCAAATACACATAGATCATGAATACATTTATGCATTTGTGGGGTACAATGTGTTGATTTTTTTTTACAATTTGGAGTGCTTATATCAAACTAATTAACATAGCTTTCACCTCATTTACTTATTGTGTTAAGACATTTATGTTCTATACTTGATAGATTTGACTTGTGCCCTTGCAATATGTTCCAAAGGTGTGGTCCCACTGTTTACTTCTCTCCTTCATCCTGGGCTATAGTTGTGATCTTTCATAGGAAAGTGTGAGTAATTATACATTGGTTTCATAAAACTACTGAGTACATTGGATACTTTTTCTTTCATTCTTGAGATACTTTACTAGGAAGAATATGGTTCCAGCTGTATCCATGTAAACATAAAAGAGGTAAAGGCGCCATCTTTTTCAAGGCTGCATAGTATTCCACGGTATACACATACCACAATTTATTAATCCATTTATGGCTCACTGGGCACTTGGGCTTCTTCCATGACTTGGCTATTAGGAATTGAGCTGCAAAGAACAATCTGGTGCAAATATCTTTGTTGAAAAGTGATTTTTGGTCTTTTGGATATATACCTAGAGGAGGAAATTGCAGGATCAAATGGCAGGTCTACTTTTGGATCTCCAAACTTCTTTCCAAAAGGAACATATTAGCTTGCATTCCCACCAGCAGTGCAGAAGTGTTCCCTTTTCTCCACATCCATGCCAACATCTGTAGTTTTGGGATTTTGATATGTGGGCTAGTCTTATTAGAGTTAGATGATATCCCAAAGTGGTTTTGATTTGCATTTCTCTGATGATTAAAGAAGATGAGCATTTTTTCATGTGTCTGTAGGCCATGTGCCTCTCTTCTTCAGAGAAGCTTCTGTTCAAGTCTCTTGCCCACAATGAAATGGGATCACTTGTTCTTTTCTTTTTAATAAGTTTGAGTTCTCCTTGGATTCTAGTTATCAGACCTTTGTCAGAAACATAACTTGCCCATTCTTTTGATTTGCTTCCTTAGAAACCACAATCGCATATCTATTAGCTTTCTTTTTTCTTTTCTTTTTTTTTTTTTTTTGAGACAGCATCTCACTATGTTGCCCTCAGTAGAGTGCTGTGGTGTCACAGCTCACAGTGACCTCTAACTCTTGGGCTTAAGTGATTCTCTTGCCTTAGTCTCCCAAGTATTTCAAGTAGCTGGGACTACAGGCACCCGCCACAACGCCTGGCTATTTTGTTGTTGTAGTTGTCATTGTTGTTTGGCAGGCCCGGGCTGAGTTTGAACCCACCAACCCCAGTGTATGTGGCTGGTGCCCTACTCACTGAGCTACAGACACCGAGCCTCTATTAGCTTTCTTGCCCTCTTGCCCATTTGCCATATATGTCATTTCCTTTGAACTATAGTAGAACCTGTATAGTTGACCACCTCCCAACACTGACCACTTCCTTAAGTTGACCTAATTTTCATAGACATGCACCACATGTACATATTGGTACAGTGGCCTTGTTCCTTATGTTGACCATCTCTGTATGTTGACCAGTTTGTTATAGTCCCTTGGGTAATCAACTCACAGAGGTTCTACTGTATTTAGGAAAACTAGTTTAATAGTTAAATGCTCTGTTAACTTTCTTTTCATTTACTCATGTTCCTTATTTCAGTCCTCCAAGTACCCTTCTGTGTTTTTGTTTTTTGTTTTTGGTTTCTGAGACAGAGGTCACCCTCAGTAGAGTCCTGTGGCATCACAGCTCACAGCAACCTCAAACTCTTGGGCTTAAGCAATTCTCTTACCTCAGCCTCCCTGTAGCTGGGACTATAGGCGCCTGCCACAATGCCTGGCTATTTTTTATTGTTACAGTTGTCATTGTTGTTTAGCTTGCCTGGGTTGGATTCAAACCCGCCAGCCTTGGTATATGTGACTGGCAATGTAACCACTGTGCTACGGGCGCCGAGCCCCCTTCTGTGTTTTTAATGGCATCTGTTTTCCTGGCAATACTTTAAATTTTCTCTCTCTTCTATGTTGCTTTAACTTCTTTCTCCCACTTATTTTCTGGGTTTTGCCGCTCTCTTTTGCTACCTTTTGTCATCTTGCTATTCTCATTCCTCATTTTTAGTTTCTTCTTTGTGCTCTGGTTTTATGGAAGAGTTCCTTTCTTCCTTTCTTCTCTCCTTTCTTCTTTTTTTCCTTCCCTCCTCCTTTCCTTTCTTTAAAATGAAATACTTGATAGAATTTTCACCTCTTCAGTGGTAACAATTTTCTAGTAAGTGTTCTTCAGTTTTTTAGACTTTTGTTTTGTTTTTACTTTTAAATCTAGAATGTGGGGTCAGTGCCTGTGGCTCAAGTGGCTAAGGCGCCAGCCACATACACCTAAGGTGGTGGGTTCGAATACAGCCTGGGCCTGCCAAACAACAATGACGGCTGCAATCAAAAAATAGCCAGACGTTGTGGCGGGCACCTGTGGTCCCAGCTACTTGGGAGGCAGAGGCAGGAGACTGGCTTGAGCCCAGGAGTTGGAGGCTGCTGTGAGCTGTGATGCCACGGCACTCTACCCATGGGGATAGCTTGAAGCTCTGTCTCAAAATAAATAAATAAATAAATAAATCTAGAATGTGCAGATAGAAGGTTAGGTTTCTAGTTTATTTTATTCCTTTCCTCTTTTTCCTTTCAGTATCTTTGCCTAGCCCCTTCCCCCACCCACTGATTCCTCTTTGATTATTCATCTTTGGCAGCAGTGAGCATTCCAGGTAGAGTAAGAGCCAGGGCCCTTTTCCAAGGAGAAAGTAAACTCTAAACCAAGCTGTCAGCTGCCAGGCCAGTTGTTGAAGGCATGCCCTAGCATATACACAGAGACGATGGCAAAGACTGGAAGACTACTGGTTCCAGATGGTTAAGAAAACTCTGACCACTAAGCTAACCAAGAAAAGAGTTCATTGGTCTTACACAGCAAAGAGTACAGACTTGCAGAATTAGTTCAGAAAAGTCACCAAGAATGGCAATTACAAGAAACTCTGGGGATGGAAAAGAATATTTCTAGAGCTGTTATATATTATTAAAAATGTCCATTTTTCAACAAAAATTATGAGACATGCAACTGGGCACCCTGGCTCACACCTGTAATCCCAGCAGTCTGGAAGGCTGAGGTGGGTAGATTGCCCTGAGCTTAGAGGTTCAAGACCAACCTGAGTCAGAGTGAGAACCCTGTGTCTAAAAATAGCCAGGTGGGGTGCCCATAGCTCAGTGGTTAGGGCACTGGCCACATGCTCTGGGACTGGTGGGTTCGAACTCGGCCTGGGCCTGCTAAACAAACAAACAAACAAAAAATAGCTAGGCATTGTGGTGGGTGCCTGTTTAGTCCCAGCTACTAGGGAGGCTGAGGCAATGGCATCTCTTGAGCCCAAGAGTTTGAGGTTGCTGTGAGTTATGAAGCCACAGCACTCTACTAAGGGCAACATAGTGAGACTCTGTCTCAATAAAAAACAAATGGGCTTGGCACCCATGCTCAGTGGTTAGGGCATTGGCCACATGCACCAGGGCTGGTGGGTTCAAACCTGGCCAGGACCTGCTAACTAACAATGAAAATACAAACAAACAAACAAAAAAACAACAGGTGGGTGCCTGTAGTCCCAGCTACTTGGGAGGCTAAGGCAAGAGAATCACCTAAGCCCAAGAATTTGAGGTTGTTGTGAGCTGTGATGCCATGGCATTCTACCCAGGGCAACATAGTGAGACTCTGTCTCAAAAAAAAAAAGGCTTGGTGCCTGTAGCTCAATGAGTAGGGCACCAGCCATATACACCAAGGTTGGTGGGTTTGAACCCGGCCCAGGCCAGTTAAACAACAATGACAACTACAATCAAAAAATACCCAGGCATCGTGGTGGTGGGTGCCTATAGTCCCAGCTACTTGGAGACTGAAGCAAGAGAATCACTTAAGCCCAAGAGTTTGAAGTTGCTGTGAGCTGTGACACCACGGCAATCTACCCAGGGTGATAGCTTGAGACTCTGTCTCAAAAAAAAAAAATTGCCGGGTGTGATGGTAGGCATCTGTAGTCCCAGCTACTCAGGAGGCTGAGGCAAGAGAATTGCTTAAGGCCAAGAGTTCAAGGTTGCCCTGAGCTGGGATGCTATGGCACTCTACTGAGTTCAATATAGTGAAACTGTCTCAAAAAATAAAAAAAGTCTTACATTTTTATAAAAAACGCTGAACTCATACTTCTTTTCTTTTCTTCTTTCTTTCTTTTTTTTTTTTTTTTTTTGAGACAGAGTCTCACTTTGATGCCCTGCGTAGAGTTTTATTGCATCATAGCTCACAGCAACCTCAACTCTTGGGCTCAAGTGATTGATCCTCTTGCCTCAGACTCCCAACTAGCTGGGACTACAGGCACCTGCCAACCCACTCTGCTAGTTTTTCTATTTTTAGTAGAGATGGGGTTTGGCTCTTGTTCAGTCTGGCCTTGAACTCATAAGCTCAGGCAATCCATCTGTTTCAGCTTCCCAGAGTGCTAGGAGTACAGGCATGAGCCATTGTGCCTGGCCTCATAGCTTAAGGTGACCAGATTTTAACATTGGTAAAGCAGGGCACCGTTGACAGGGAACGGGGCCTGACAACAATGCAAACTTTGATAAGCAGTTCTCGATAATCAGTTCTCAACAATTATTTGTTCTTATTAAAGTTTAACGTTATAAAATTAACAAAAATAATATAAAACTCATATGCTGGTGAAATAGTCACATGGCAGCCAAAAACCGTATATTCCCTTCCTGTTCTCCCATGTTCCCTAGCTTGTTGTGCATTCTTTCCAAAAATTGGGACTTTTTAAAAATGCTTCGGGACGCGGGACAAATTGTTAAAAATTGGGACTGTCCTGCCCAAAGCGGGATGTCTGGTCACTTATCATAGCTAATTTCTCTATGGCAGCCAATAGGCAGAGGGATGACATATTTAAAATGCTGAAAGAGAGCTGGGTCCAGTGGCTCATTCCTATAATCCTAGCAATTTGGAAGATCAAGGAACAAGATCCCTTGAGGCCAGGAGTTTAAGAACAGCCTGGACAACAGAGCTGAGAAAAATAGATCCTATTTCTATAAAAAAATCTAAAAACCATTTGGGGCTGGGCATGGTGGCTCATACCTATAATCCTAGTACTCTGGGAGGTTGAGGAGGGTGGATTGCCTGAGCTCAGGAGTTTGAGACCAGCCTAAGCAAGAGCAAGACCCTGTCTCTGAAAATAGTCAGGCATTGGTCAGGTATGGTGGCTCACGCCTATAATCCTAGCACTCTGAGAGGCAAGACAAGTGGATTCCTTGAGCTCACAAGTTTGAGACCAGTCTGAACAAAAGTGAGACCCCATAGCTCAGTGAACGGGGTGCTGGTCATATACACTGAGGCTGGTAGGTTCAAACCCAGCCCAGGCCAGTTAAAACAACGATAATAATTATAACGATAACAAAAAATAGCTGGGCATTGTGGTAGGTACCTATAGTCGCAGCTACTTGGGAGGCTGAGGCAAGAGAATTGCTTAAGCCCAAGAGTTTGAGGTTGCTATGAGCTATGATGCTACAGCACTCTACTGAGGGCGACAACTTGAAACTCTGTCTCAAAAAAGAAAAGACCAGATCAAAACACATTTTACCCCAAACCTCTGTCATTGTCATCTGGCTCATCAAAGTTATTAAAACTAAATTAAATTTGCTTAGTTTTATTTCCTGGACTTTAGAAGTGAAAAAGATACAAGTAATCTAATAAACCAGGAAGAACTAAGGATGATCAGGAAGGTATTAATAAATATTAAATCCTGTTTGCTAGAATATCAAATGAAATGATGAATGTAAAGTTCTTATCAAGATGCCTCGATAAATATAAACTTTTTAAAAAATTAAGTCAGGGTGGTGGCTCACACCTGTAATCCTAGTATTCTGAAAGGCCGAGTCAAGTGGATTGCTTGAGCCCAGGAGTTTGAGACCAGTCTGAGCAAGAGCAAGACCCTATCTCAAAAAATATCTGGATGTTGTGGCAGGTGCTATAAGTCTTAGCTACTGGGGAGGTTGAGGCAAGAGGATTGCTTAAGCCCAAGAGTTGAGGTTGCTGTGAGCTATGACGACATGGCACTCTACCAAGGGTGACCAAGTGAGACTCTGTCTCAAAAAAGAAAAAAAGAAAAAGGAAAAAGAAATAGGCATTATGGTGGACACCTACTTGGGAGGCTGAGGTAGGAGTATAACTTGAACCCGGGAGTTTGAGGTTTCTGTGAGCTAGGCTAATGCCATGGCAGTCTAGACTGGGGCAACAGACTAAGTCTCTATCTAACTCAAAAGAAAAAACCCAGTTAAAATAAAATAGATCCATTTGAATCTAAAAAAAAATGTTGAATTAAAAAAATTTGCTAAACTACCTCTTTTCAACAGGGTTCTTAACTGGTCTGGAGCTCCTGGCCTCAAGTAACTCTGCTGTCTCTGCTTCCCAAAGTACCAGGATTACAGGTGTGAGCCGTGCCTGCCCCAAGATCCTTAACTGTAAGCAACAGGAAATGCTTCTGGACCGAGAACTGCCAAGGGTGGTCAGACCTGGTGCTGGGCATGTGGCCTGTGCTGTCTTCTGGCTTCCAGGGATAACCAGGTGTGGTGGAGCCACTGTGGTCCTGAATACAGGGATCTCAGGATAGACAGGAAATATTACCACAAGTCAGTGGCCAAGCTAACTGAGGAGGAGTATGACGGGGAGCTCAAGAAGACCCAGCTCATCAAAGCAGCGCCAGCAACAAAAATGAGCTCTGTTTCTGAAGACCCAGTGATCAGGGAATTCATGATGATAAAAGGAGGAAACAGAGTACTGGTCAGATCCCTCAGGACACAGCCCCTGCCAGCTGTGAGAAGCACCATGCGGGGAACAGGCAACAGCCGAATGCAGCCCTGACACCATCTTCCACCGTGCACGGGAAACCTATGGTCCTGTGAGTGGGCTGGTGCCTGTCCACTTCTACCAGGTTCCCGTGCCCCTTGCCGACTGGCATGGTCACTTCTTGGCCATGAAGTGGATGATAACTGAGTGTAGGAAAAAGAAGCACCCGTGAGCATTGATGCCTGAGAAGCTGTCGCTCGGGCTGCTGGCGGCTTTTCATAACCAGGGCCCCATGGTCAAGAGAAAGCACAATATACACAAGATGGCAGAGGCTAGCGTGCCCTGGCCCATTGCTGAGGGGGAGAGGTTCTCAGCAGGGCCCAGGGCCTCTGATGCCACCCCGAAAAATACCTATGGGCTGAGGATGTGGTTCCTTCCTAGGGGTGGCAGGCCACATGGGAAGGATGGAGCGGGTGTCTGCTGCCTGGTAGTCCTTGCTCTGGGGCTAGGAACTGCTCTCCCTGCCCCATCCCTCATAAAGAGGAGACATCCATTGGAGGATTTCCTTAAGGAACTCAGGGCCCAGTCTCTTCCCTTGACCTGAGGTGGACCTTCCGATGATATAAAAGGAAACAGCTTTAGTATCAGAAAAGATTTATTAGGCTTGGCGCCTATAGCTCAAGTGACTAAGGCACCAGCCACATACACCAGAGCTGGCCGGTTTGAAACCACCCTGGGCCTGCCAAACAGCAATGACACCTATAACCAAAAAATAGCCAAAAATAGCCGGGCGTTGTGGTGGGCACCTGTAGTCCCAGCTACTCGGGAGGCTGAGGCAAGAGAATTGCTTAAGCCCAGGAGTTGGAGGTTGCTGCGAGCTGTGATGCCACAGCACTCTACCCACAGTAACGACTTGAGGCTCTGTATCAAAAAGAAAAATAAAAGATTTATTAGAAAGTTTTCTGGCTGGCTCCGTGCCTGTGGCTCAAGCGGCTAAGGTGCCAGCCACATACACGTGAGCTGGCAGGTTCAAAACCAGCCTGGACCTGCCAAACAACAGTGATGGCTGTAACCAAAGAATAGCCAGGCATTGTGGTGGCGCCTGTAGTTCCAGCTACTTGGGAGGCAGAGGCAGGAGAATCGCTTGAACCCAGAAGTTGGAGGTTGCTGTGAGCTGTGATGCCACAGCAGTCTATCCAGGGCCACAGCGTGAGGCTCTGTCTCAAAAGAAAGAAAGTTTTCTGGCATCACGTGTGATATAGCACTGCTGTTCATTATAACTTACTGGAGGAAATTTAAAGAAAAAGCTTCTGACTTTTTTTTTTTTTTTTTGAGACAGAGCCTCAAGCTATCCCCCGGGTAGAGTGCCATGGCATCACAGCTCATAGCAACCTCCAACTCCTGGGCTGAAGTGAGTCTCCTGCCTCAGCCTCCCAAGTAGCTGGGACCACAGGCGCCCGCCACAATGCCTGGCCATGTTTTGGTTGCAGCCATCATTGTTGTCTGGCGGGCCCGGGCTGAGGATTCGAACCTGCCACCTTAGGTGTACGTGACTGGTGCCTTAGCTGATTGAGCCACAGGCACCAAGCCAAAAGCTTCTGACTTAAAAAGAAAAAGGATTCACTGGGAGGACGCTGGGAAGTTGACAGAATCAGTGAGAGAGCTGAAGAACCAAGATCAAACCATCGCTGCTGTCAAGCCCCAGGTCTTTGGCTGGCGTGGCCGTCACTTGTTGGCTGGGGACTGTGATAGTGGAAGCTGCCTCTGCTACCCTGGAAAACTCTTCTCACAAGAGCTTCTGCCTTGGGTGGCTCCCACTTCTCTGCAATGCTAGTCCCGAATGTCAAGTTAGGGAAATGGTGTCAGTCTGGCAGAGCCTCAGACACATGCCGACCCTTAACAGCAAGGGCAGGCAGGCAGCTGGCCTTTTAGTTTTAGGAGGAAGGGGGCCCTGTCTCCTATATTAGAATGGTCTTTAGTCACTGAGCTGCAAAAACAATGACAGATGGCCATATAGCTATCATTTACATAAAACTTACAGATATTCAAAGCCATAGACTAGATTGTAGATAAATACACATGTGGGAAAAATACAAACTCATTCATGGGAATGAAATGCACTATCTCCAGGAGAGGAGGTACCTCTGAGGGGGATGGCTAAGGGAAAAGATGTGAGACTTTAGTTGTATCTGTAATATTTATTTTCTTAAAAATAAAACCTTTGGGGGCTCAGCGCTTGTGGCCCAAGTGGCTAGGGCGCCAGCCACATACACCAGAGCTGGTGGGTTCAAGTCCAGCCTGGACCTGCCAAACAACAATGACGATTGCAACCAAAAAATAGCCGGGCATTGTGGTGGGCACCTGTGTCCCAGCTACTTGGGAGGCTGAGGGCGGAGAATCGCTTAGGCCCAGGAATTTGAGGTTGCTACGAGCTGTGATGCCACGCTGCCACTCTACCCAGGGCAAAAGCTTGAGGCTCTGTCTTAAACAAAACAAAACAAAACAAAAATCCTTTGGGGAAGTTCCTGTGGCTCACTGGGTAGGGTGCCAGCCCCATATACTGAGGATGGCAGGTTAAAACCTGGCCCCAGCCAAACTGCAACAAACAATAGCCAGGTGTTGTGGAGGGCACCTGTAGTCCCAGGTACCCAGGAGGCTGAGGCAAGGGAATCCGCCTAAGCCCAGGAGTTGGAGGTTGCTGTGAGCTGTAATGCCATGGCACTCTACAAGGGTGACAAAGTGAGGCTCTGTCTCTAAAAAAAAAAAAAAAAAATTATAGGCTCTGTGCCTGTACCTCAATGGCTAGGGTGCCGGCCACATACACTGGGGCTGGGGTGTTCAAACCCAGCCCAGGCCTGCCAAACTACAACAACAATAACAGCAACAACAACAAAAATAGCCAGATGTGGTGGCAGGCACCTGTAGTCCCAGCAACTTGGGAGGCTAAGGCAAGAGAATCACTTAAGCCCAAGAGTTGGAGGTTGCTGTGAGCTGTGACGCCATAGCACTCTACCAAGGGCGACATAATTAGACTCTCAAAAAAAAAATTATATATAGGAACAGATTCATTAATTCATTTCTACCGGCCATAGTAGAATCAATGTCTGAACAAAAGCTCCTTTTAACAAAATCTTCAGGTGACACCCGTGGCTCAGTGGGTAGGGCGCCAGCCACATGCACCAGGACTGGTAGGTTAAAACCCAGCCAGGGTCTGCTAAAACAAAACAAAACAAAAAAAAATCTGTCCCATTTTTCTAAGATTCTTGTTCTTTCTTCTGTTTTTGTCTCCGATTTCCCAAAGCAGATAACTTATCAGGAGGCATGTTAAGGGGGTTGGAATTTCGATAATGAAATGAATCACTCCTTCCCAGTAAACAGCACCAGGCCAAGCATTAATCAGTCTCACAGTTTTAGCTAAGCGCCTCCGGCCAACTTTCAGTTGATGGAGACAGAAACTGCACATGAGTGTTGCAAATCTCTGGAAAGATAGGTGGATGCTAGCAAGCCGCTTTCCACGTCCTCTGTGGGTACAGTGTTAATTTACATGTCAAAAGTTACATAAGGAGACACCTGCAGAGACCTGAGTTACCTGGTACATAGTTTTGATTTACTTATGTCATTTTTTTTTTGTACTGAAATTAGGCAGTATTTCTACCATACAGATTAATTTAGAAAATAATGATACCTATCTATCTACCAGCAAACATAAGCAGATGTTAATGCTTTTTCCATCTTTGTTCAAAGGTTTTATTTTTATTTAATTTTATTTTTTAGAGACAGAGTCTCACTTTATCACCCTTGGTAGAGTGCCGTGTGTGGCGTCACAGCTCACAGTAACCTCCAACTCCTGGGCTTAGGCAATTCTCTTGCCTCAGCTTCCCAAGTAGCTGGGGCTACAGGTGCCCGCCACAACGCCTAGCTATTTTTTTGTTGCAGTTTGGCTAGGGCCAGGTTTGAACCCATCACTCTGAGTATATGGGGCTGGTGCCCTACTTACTGAGCCACCGGCGCTGCCAAATATAATTTTTAATAACAAACAGTCAGTTGCCCCTTATCCATCCCCCTCCTACACAATAAATGTTTAGCAAATATTTAAAGTGTATGGGCTTGAAAGGTTACCGTGTCTCAGTTTGGTCGTGGGCATACTTTTCTGGAATATAATATAATGTAAGCTTAATATATATTTGGTATTAGTACTCAATCACACACACAAAGGACAGGAAAAAGACTGGAATAGACATTTTTCCAGAGATGAAACACAAATAGTGAATGAACACATGAAAAGATGGTCAACATCACTAACTGTCAGAGACATGCAAATCAGAACCACAATGAGCTACCACCTCACACCCGTTAGTCTGGCTACTATGAAAAAATGCTAAAAATAATGAGTGGTTGAGGATGTAGAGAACCTGGAATCCCTGTGCACTGTTAGAAGGATTGTAAAATGATGCCACTGTTGTGGAAAACAGTATGGTGGTTCCTCAAAAATTAAAGATAGAATTACCATGTGATCTAGCAATTCTACTTCTGGATGTGCACCAAAAGGATTGAAAGCAGGGTTTCAAAGTGCTGTTCATATACTCATGTTCATAACCGCATTGTTCACAATAGCCTTGTGAAGGCGGAAACACCCAAGTATCCACCAATTGCTGGATATATGATATATACTTACAATGGACTCTTCAGCCTTAAGAAAGGGATTTTTTTTTTTTTTGTTACTAAATATTCTACAATGGCTCTGGCACCTGGAGCCCAAGCAGCTAGAGTGCTGGGTTTAAATCCAGGCCAGGCCTGCCAAACAATGACTACAACTTAAAAATAGCCAGACTTTGTGACAGACGCCTATAGTCCCAGCAACTTGGGAGGCTGAGGCAAGAGAATTGCTTAAGCCCAGGAGTTGGAGGTTGCTGTGAGTTGTGACGCCATGGCGCCCTACCCAGGGCGACAGCTTAAGACTCTGTCTCAAAAAAGAATGAATAAATCAAAAATCAAAAATCAAAAATATTCTACAATGCATTAAAAAAGGGGGAAATTCTGACAGACCTACAAGATGGATGAATAAGGGCAATGTGCTAAGTGACATAATCCAGTCACAAAAAGACAAATATTTAGATCACTATCTCACGATCAGTCGAGATAGACTGTTTTATGGTCCATTACTTCACTTCCCAGAAACACAGTCAAAAGTATCCTTTCTGATTCACCTGTGCAATTGTCACCTTGCTTGGCTTCTTGGTGTTGCTGGGAGGGCTTTGTTTCCATCTGCACAATCTTACCTTTCTCATATATCTCCAAACTTTTGCAATGATCCATGTACTATACCATTCCACTTACGTGAAGTATCTGAAGTAGTTTAAGAGACAGTAGAATCGTGCTTACCAGGGTTGGGAAGGGGGAAGAGGGAATAGTTTATTTTATTTATTTATTTTTTTGGCTGGGGCTGCATTTGAACCCGCCACTTCCAGCATGTGGGATCGGTGCCCTACCCTTTTGAGCCACAGGCACCACCCTGAGGGAATAGTTTAATGGGTACAAAAAATGGTTTACAGAGTTTCGGTTTGTAAGATGAAAAATTTTGGAGATTGGTTGCACAATAGTGTAGATATACTTAATATTGAACTAAACATTTAGAGGTAAAGATGGTACATCTTATGTGCTTTTTACAATGAAAAATTAAATAAAAGTTATATAGGCCGGGCATGGTGGATCATGCCTATAATCCAGCCCTCTGGGAGACCAAGGTGGTAGGATTCCTTGAACTCAGGAGTTTCAGATCAGCTTGAACAGAGTGAGACCTCATCTTTACTAAAAATAGAAAAATTAGCTGGGCATGGTGAGGGAGCCCTTAGTCACAGCTATTTGGAAGGCCTATGCAGGAGGATTACTTGAACCCAGGAGTCTGAGGTTGCTGTGAGGTAGGCTGACACCACGGCACTCTATCCTGGGACCAAGGGAGGCTGTCTCAAAAGCAAAAAATTATATAAATATTAGCTATTATTACCTTATAGGTGAGGGAACTCAGATCCCAACAGAGCTAGACCTAATCCAGTGCTCTTGCCAAACATTAGAGGCCTTTGGGTTCCTTGGATTGAGGGAGCCCTGTTTTGGAGCTGGCATCGGAACACCACACCACGGACGGTTGTGGCACTAGCACTGCCTGCATGTAGTCCAGCCTCACCATCATGCGGCTGAGCTGGGTTGTTCAGGTTGTCCCTTGGTTCTGAGGCCCAGATGCACAGCCTGAAGGTGGAGTGGTTTATTTGCTTCCCATCATGTTTTTCGTTGTTTTTGAGACAGAGTATCTGTCACCCTTGGCAGAGTGCCGTGGCATCATCATAGCTCACAGTAACCTCGGTCTTTTGGGCTCAAGTGATATCCTCTTGCCTTAGTCTCTCGAGTAGCTGGGACTATAGGCGCCCACCACAATACATGCTAGTTTTTCTACTTTTAGTAGAGAAGAGGGGTCTCGCTCTTGCTCAGGCTGGTCTCCAACTCCTGAGTTCAAGCAATCTGCCAGCCTTGGCCTCCCGGAATGCTAGGATTACAGTGAGTCACCATGCCCGGCCTACTTGCCATCATGTTTGATAGCAACTGGAGGGTGTACGGTACCATTACAATCTGCCCTTTGTCAACAAGACATAACTGGGTTCAGAGAAAGCTTAGACACCCAGACAAAACCCTTGAGTGACTGAGAGTGCATGTGTGTGTGGGGGGGAGAAGAAACATGTACCAACCCACTCAAACAGTGCAGCTTTCTTTGCAGTGAGAGTGCGCTGGCAACAAAGGGCTGGGGCTCCTCAGAATAGTTGGGAAATGACACCTTTCTAAGAGGGGAGTAGTTCTAATTAAGACATATGAAAAACATGTTTCCCTAAAACTCCGTCCTTCCTAGTGACTGTGAAGAAAACAGAAAACAAAGCGGGGGAATGGTGTATCTGTCCAATTGCCTTGTAAACAAAGGAAACTGTTTTTTTTTTTTTTTTTTGCAGCTGCAGTCCAGGGGGCAGTAACTGAAAAACAGACTAGGGCATAGCTCCCTGTTCCCAGACTTCTGCCTAGAGCACTTTGTAAGAGGGAGGCTCTGCTCCAAGGAGGTTGTAATCCCAGTAGGGCCCCAGGCAAGAGGGTTAGAGTAGCTCAGGGTGGCCCAGTGTATTCCACACCAGGGAACTTATTGCAGCCCAGATGCCAGGAGAGGAGCGTGGAAAGAGAATAATGGTTGGCTGGGGGGAGCAGTGAGGAAGGGCTCACAGCAGAGCTAGTCTGGATGCCAGCTGTGGGGTGGGCTCTAGCTTGACTTAGCCTCCAGAAAGGCTCTGAATGAGCAGGAAAGCTGAAGAGGCAGAATTGAGTTTGCTGCTGTTCCCTAAGTATTGTAGGTGTCAGTAACAGATGGTAGATGCTCTGCAGGAGTACAACCATCTGCATGTCTCATTTTTCACTTGTCTGTGAGGCACTCATACCCAAGGGGTCCTGTCTTTCACCTCAGTGGAACAGTGGTTGGTTCTCAACAGACAGGCTGTATGTGTTAGGGGCACTAGGACCAGGAGGGTGGTCCTAGAAACACTTCTAAGGAAAACACTCCACTTTGTATTGATCTGCAAATTTAACTAACTTTGAATTTTAGATCTGTAATAGATTTTTTTTTAAAGATAGGACCTTGCTTTGTCACCCAGGCTGGAGTGTAGGCTGCCTGGGAATTACTGAATCACAAATTTATAGCCAGCGGCAGGGAATGATGGCTCATGCCTATAATCCTAACACTCCCAGAGGCTAGGCCGAGGGCAATAGATTGCTTGTGCTCAGGAGTTCAAGACCAGCCTGAGCAAGAGCAAGACCCTGTTTCTACTAAAAATAGAAAAGCTAGCCAGGTGTCATGGTGGGCGCCTATGGTCCCAGCTCCTGGGGAGGCTAAGGCAAGAGGATCCCTTGAGCATGAGACTGAGGTTGCTGTGAACTGTGATGATACCAGGGACCTCTACTTGAAATGAGACTCTGTCCCCAAAAAACAACCACCCAAATTTACAGCTGGGAATCTTTTTTTTTTTTGAGACAGAGCCTCAAGCTGTCCCCCTGGGTAGAGTGCCATGGCTTCATTGCTCACAGCAACCTCCAACTCCTGGGCTCAAGTGAGTCTCCTGCCTCAGCCTCCCAAGTAGCTGGGACCACAGGCGCCCATCACAACGCCTGGCTATTTTTTGGTTGCAGCCATTATTGTTGTTTGGCGGGCAGGGCTGGATTCGAACCCGCCATCTTAGGTGTATGTGGCTGGTGCCTTAGCCACTTGAGCCATAGGCGCCGAGCTGGGAATCTTTCTTAAGATAACCTAGTGTAATCATTATTTGCTTAGGAAAAAAGTATGCAAGTAAAGTGAATTATATTTAACAGCAAAGAGGGGGGAATATAATTCAAATCCAGAGATGAAGCAAAGCTCTCAGAGGGAATAAAGGGTGCCTAGAACCTATCTCAAACTGTCTGTAGAAAGGAGCACCACTGTCCAGCACCACATCACCTGCTTTGGCAGTGTGAAAATTAGAATTTGCAGGATGTGACACCATCTTCTTATTAGGCCTTCAGAGTCTATGGCAATGAATATCCAGTGAAATATGGTGCTGAGGAAAGAAAAATAATGCTCAGTATAAAATACTGCCTGAGATATGCTTACAAATTGTAATAAATATATACCGGTAGTTATCTACTCTACTGTATCTTTTTTTTTTTTTTTTGAGACGGAGCCTCAAGCTATCCACCTGGGTAGAGTGCCATGGCATCACAGCTCATAGCAACCTCCAAATCCTGGGCTCAAGCGAGTCTCCTGCCTCCGCCTCCCAAGTAGCTGGGACCACAGGTGCCCGCCACAACGCCCGGTCATTTTTTGGTTGCGGCCATCATTGTTGTTTGGTGGGCCTGGGCTGGGGATTCGAACCCGCCACCTTAGGTGTACATGGCTGGTGCCTTAGCCAATTGAGCCACAGGCGCCGAGCCACATCATATATTTTAAATTATAATTTTTTAAAAAACAGGCCAAGTTCTCAGCAGCGCCCATAGCTCAGTGGGTAGGGTGCTGGCCACATACACCCACACTGATGGGTTCAAAACTAGCCCAAGCTAATTAAAACAACAACGGCAACTGCAACAAAAAAATGTGGCGGGCGCCTATAGTCCCAGTTACTTGGGAGGCTAAGGCAAGAGAATCGCTGAAGCCTAAGAGTTTGAGATTGCTGTGAGCTATGACGCCCTGGCACTCTCCCAAGGGTGACATAGTGAAACTCTGTCTCAACAACAACAAAAAAGACTGGTCTTGAACTGCTGAGCTCCAGCAGTCAGTCAGCCTCAGCCTCCCAGACTGCTGGGATTACAGGCATGAGCCACACACTGCGCCTGGTCTTTCTCCTTTTATGTAACTGTCTTCCTCAGTTACTGGAAGTTAGGTGGCTCTTTGCCTTTATAAGACTCTAGGTTTGGCTCGGCGCCTGTGGCTCAATCGGCTAAGGCGCCAGCCACGTACACCTAAGGTGGTGGGTTCGAATCCCCAGCCTGGGCCCGCCAAACAACAATGATGGCTGCAACCAAAAAATGGCCGGGCGTTGTGGCGGGCGCCCGTGGTCCCAGCTACTTGGGAGGCAGAGGCAGGAGACTCGCTTGAGCCCAGGAGTTGGAGGTTGCTA
>CAUYQV010013730.1:0-15576 GCA_963574575.1 Galagoides demidoff
TCGTAAGTCCAGTAGACATTTTCAATCCTTTTGCCATTGTGGAAGTTGGAATTTGATCAAAAGTTTCTGGGTGGGTTTACTTTTGTGGTGGAGGATTGCACTGGTCATTATGGAGGATAGGTTTGAGAATTTCCTGGAGAGTTGGTTTAGTTATAGCAAATTTCTTCAACGTGTGAATGTCATTAAATTATTTAATTTCTCCATCATAGATGAAACTCAGTTTAGCTGGATACAGGATCCTGGGTTGAAAGTTATTTTGTTTTAGGAGATTAAAAGTTGATGACCATCCTCTTCTAGCCTGAAAAATTTCAGCTGAGAGATCTGCAGTCATTCTAATACTCTTCCCCTTGTAGGTTATGGTTTTCTTACGTCTGACTGCTTTCAGAATTTTCTCTTTCATATTAACTTTGGTGAAGTTGATTATGATGTGTCTGGGGGATGTCTTGTTTGGGTTGAGTCGTGCTGGGGTTCTGAAACTGTCTAAGAGTAGAATCAGAATGTTTTAAAACTATAACTGAGAAAATGACATGAAGGCTGTGTTTATCAGTTTGATGGAAGTATTTCGGATTACATGTGAAAACCCCACACTGTACCCCAGAAGTGCATTAATGTACATAGTTACCATTCAATAAAATTAAAAATTTAAAAAAAAAAAAAAAAGAAGAAGACACCCCTCTGCAAGCTGGAAGAGGACGCAAAGACAGCCTTCAGGACTGTCACAAATAAATTTCTGTTGTTTATAAGCCACCCAGTCTCAGGTACATTGTTACAGCAGTGTGCACCAAGACAGGGGACTGAGTCTTTTCATCATTATGTCCCCAGCGTCTGGTACCAGTTTTTTTTGCCCCACTTGAGATGGGTCAGAACTCAATCATGTTAAATGACTGAACGAGTAAAGAGTTCCCTGCATGATTATTACTAAAATTAAATATTAGCTTCCAGTTTCCTTATTTTATTTTTAAGGAATAAAAATACACTACTATATATATATACATACATATATATCATTCATATTTACCCAGATAAGAAACTGGGTTAACTACAGTTCTTCCAAAGTGATGTCTTTTAAATACTGGGACAAGAAATCTATATTTTAGTTTATTATTCAGCATGGCTTCCAGTTGTTTCTATTCTGAATTCTACATTACAAATAAATCAATTCTAATTTTCTCAAAACCAAAATTACTCAAGAAAAATTTCTGCAATAGCAAACATTGATCCAGCATGAAAAATGAAATAATTTAAAATTTATTACTTGATCTGCTCCCTCATCCATTCACTAGTATACATAGAATAATTCTTCGTACCCCTGCCCAATTTCTGCATCAGTAAAATTGAGTTGCTTTATCATTCCTTTACACCAAAGACTGTTTTTTAAACAGTTATACAAGTCAGGGACAGCTTCTCCAAAAAACAGATTATCTCACATAACAATTACACAGTTATTGTACATAATATAATAGTATAATAACTGTAGAATTAAAATTCTTCCAACTTCCGATCAATAATATTTACTTGAGTCAATATTATTTAAATGAGTTTTTTTATATTAAATTAAACAATCTAAAATTTTCAACATAGTTTAAGCTTCTTTTATGGCTAGTTCTTTGAACAAACCTGTTATAATTAGATTAGGAGGGAGGAAGTAGACTTTCAAATACGTTAACCTTAGTATAATGATTGATTCTAAATTCTTTAAAATCCTAATAACTTTTGGATATATTGTCTAATGTGTTATGTTCATGTATACAGTAAATATCTCTGACATACATAAAAGAAATGATTATTTCTCTATTTTATTGACAGAGAATCTTAAAGATTGATGAGTTATAAAACTTAGTATGAAATAAAAGGAATAGGATCTAGGTTTCCTAATTCCTAATCCAGTGTATCTCTTCCGCTTACTGACTTTTAAAGAGTCAGAAAAAAAGAAAGAAGGAAGGAAGGGAGGGTGGGAGGGAACAAGAGAAAGAAAGAAAACTTTAAACTTTAGATGCCAGAAAAATACAAACGATCATCAGAGACTGTGATGAACAACTATACACTTACAAAGAAGAAAACTTAGAGAAAATGAACGAATTCCTATAATATACAATCTCCCAAGTTAAAACCAGGAAGAACTATAACTCCTGAATAAACCAATAACAATGAGCTAATGGACTTAAGTGCTTGAATGAATTATATTAATATATCTTTGAAATCAAAATTTCTCAGCTATTCAAGTAACAAAGTACCACAATGTTAGTAGTTTTCATTTGCTCACATTGGTTTAATTGCTGCAAAGATCATATTTAAAGCAGTGTGCATTAAATTTATTCAAAAAACACACATTGGACCAGGCATAGTGGCTCACACCTGTAATCCTAACACTCTGGGAGGACAAGACAAGAGGATCCCTTGAACTCAGGAGTTGAAGACCAGTTGAGCAAGAGTGAGACCCCTTTCTCTACTAAAAATAGAAAAACCAGCAGGCATTGTGGCAGGCTTCTATAGTCTCAGCTACTTGGGAGGCTGAGACAGGAGAATCACTTGAGCCCAGGAGTTTGAGGTTGCTGTGAGCTAGACTGATACCATGGCTCCCTAGCGTGGGGTAACCGAGTGAGACTCTGTCTCAAAAATTTTTTTAAAGTACATAACTGATGCCACCGACCAATATAAAGAAAGTAAAAACTGCCAATGTAGTGATGAACGAAAATGATGAGTGTGGGACATGGAGAAAGATATTTAGGTAGAGATATTCTATGGACACCTATATGCCACGTATACAGTTTCATCATGCATCAGTTAATTATGATGGTACTTGGGACAGAAAAACACATCCCAGTAAAGAAACAAAGCAAGGAGTTGCTGTCAGTGTCTGGTAAGGTCCACTTAGGGGATAGAGACCACACTAGCTATTTTTAATAGAAATAATTAGAAGCTGAAAAGCTAAAAAACGCCCACTGTAGGAAGCCACTACTACCCCTAGAGTTGGGAAAATAAAGGGGAGACGTTGAGATTATTAAAAATTCAGAAGGTTGAACGAAGGGCCTCGCGTGCCTGGGACATTTAAGGAGGGCACTGCTCACCTAACGTGTCTCTGAGGGAATTGGGGGCTGGGCTGATCCCGCCATTGTTAGAGAAACTGCAAACTGGACTCAGTTGCTGCTAGTGGACTCAACCTTGCCACTGCAGGGTAAACTAAAGGAAGGGTGGCCCTGACAAAATTAGGAAACCAACATGAATCCAGCAGAAAGGAGCAAGCCCCTTCTCCCGCCATCAGCTACGCAGTCCCATCGGCACCCTCGCGGGTGGGGCCTAGTGTGGAGACTGCTGACTCAGCAGAAACGTGCTATGCAGGGTGCCAGCGCGGGCTATGGGAGGATGACAGGCTTGGAGCTAAAAGAGATAGCACCTCAATAATGGACAGAAAATGGCTTACTCCCATAGAGAAGAAGGGGTCCAAACACATTTTGATAGATAAAGTTGAGTTGAATCATAGAAGTTACTATTTATGGAATAATTGCAATGTGTTAAGCACTTAAGTCCATTAGCTCATTTTAATTTAGTCCTTACAACAACCATTTGGAGTAAATATTACTCTCCCCAGTTTACAGATTTAAAAAAAATTGAGGTTCCAGAAGGTTAGGTGAACTGACCAAAGCTATATGGTTAGTAATTACAGATTCTGGACTCAACCCCAGGTCCATATGCCTCAGAATATAAGCCCTCAAACAACAATGTACACTCTCCTGAAAGATCAACAGGTGTCTAATAAATAGAAAATTGGGGAAAGGACATTCCAAGCAGAGAGAAAGCAGAATCAAATGCACGGAAGTGTGAAATCACCCGGCAGGAGTAGGAACCAGAAGGAATTCCACAGCTTCAATCTAGTGTAAAGGGAATAAGGAGCGAGGGTTCCTTGGACAGTTAATCAATCAGGAGCCAGGGAAAAGAAGACTTCCTGGAGAATGTTTTAATGGATCCATGTTTTAATGGGTTGATGGTATCCTGAGAGATGTGGGGAGCCACTGAAGCAGAATAGCATGATAAATTTTGTATTTTTCAAAAAGTGTTCTTGCAAACATCTGGTAAATATAATGAACAGATGTCAGGCTAGAACAAGGAGGCTAGTTAGAAGACTTCTCCAGAATCGAGATGACATATGAAAAGAACATAAATAAAAGCAATAGTTGTGGAGATGGAGGAAAGTGGATCAACAGGAGAGATGCTGGCTCAGTGCCCGTAGCACAGTGGTTATGGTGCCAGCCACATACATATAGTGGTGCCCGGGCCAGCTAAGCAACAACAACAATGGCAACAGAAAAATACCCGGGCAGAAACCTGTAGTCCCAACTACTTGGGAGCCTGAGGCAAGAGAATCGCTTAAGCTCAAGACCTTGAGGTTACTATGAGCTGCGACACCACAGCACTCTACCCAGGCCAACGTAGTAGATTTTCAGATTCTGTCTAAAAAAAAAAAAACAAAAAAACAAAAAAAAAAAACAGGAGAGACGCTGAGGTAGAATATATGAACTTATGTTGCACTTTCAAGGGGTGTGAGGGCCACAGGAGGGGACGCAGCACAGGACAACTTCTGGGGTTCTGACCAGGAGACCAAGTAGACAATGATGCCTTCAGTCAACTCAGGAAAAGGTCAAAAATAAGACACGTGGGAGAAAGGAGAGATGAAGTTCAGTTTTAGACATGTTGAGTTTAAAACGGAAAATACAGGTTAAGATACACAATCAGCAATATATGTAGATCCCTGGTGCTCAGAAAAGTATAGGCTGAAAATCAAGGTCATCACGTATAGTGAATAACGTTTTCATCTGCCTCTTTTAGAAAATGCACAAAACCAAGTGGGAACACATTAAGAAAATCTCTTCTAACCTTGAAAGTAATAAAACATGGATTTTCAGCAGGCAAAAAAAAAACTCAGGAAGAAGAGAATGTTCCGAATCTTTTAAATACAACTGGTACAGAAACTTGAACTAACTGAGAGAAAAAAATGGGCACGAACAGCAACCAGAAATATATTATTCTTATATTCCTTAAATTTCACCTTTAAATAAATTTAGAATGATTCCTTATTTTATAAAGTCTCATCTATTACTTTGATATTCAGAATGGACCAGCTCACCAAATATTTATATTTTCTGTACATTATGAGAGTATTTGTAATAAACCA
The DNA here is from genome assembly GCA_963574575.1 of Galagoides demidoff. NCBI lineage: Eukaryota > Metazoa > Chordata > Mammalia > Primates > Galagidae > Galagoides > Galagoides demidoff. The sequence continues at coordinate 5,171 of CAUYQV010013730.1, forward strand.
GGCAATTCTAACTGTCCCAGAAGACATGTGTTTTATAATGCTTAGTCCTTATTACTTATAAATGGCTAAAGAGAGTTATACTGATGGGTAAAAATATAAAGAACCTTTTTCAATTAGTAATTATCATGAGTACTTATTCACTTAAAATAACAATGTTTATTTCTATTGCAATATTCAATCCCATTTTCTTACCCCTAACAAAATCCTTAATTCCCAACCACATAGTTAGGGAGATAATTATCCCATTTCCTGCTTTAGGAAGGAGGAGGCAGGAGTGAGACTTAAACACTAATTGGTTTAAGCATATCATCAAAATTACAAGCCCTGACACGGCAATTGACTCGGGGATGGTTATGTAACTCAGGCCTAAACAAGTCAGTGTAGCACACAGCAGCCTCTTGGAATGTTATGTAAGTTAACCTGGGGACGGTGATTTTCAGGACTTTGGTGTGAGCCTGAGCAACACCTAGACCCTTGTCTCTACTAAAAATAGAAAAAATTAGCCAGGCATGGGGGCACATGCCTTTAGTCCTAGCTACTCAGGAAACTACAGCAGGAAAATTGCTTAAGCCTATGAGTTTGAGGTTGCAGGTGACAGAACAAGACTCTTTCTGAAAGAAAGAAAGAAAAAAAGAAAGAAGGAAGGAAGGGAGGGTGGGAGGGAACAAGAGAAAGAAAGAAAACTTTAAACTTTAGATGCCAGAAAAATACAAACGATCATCAGAGACTGTGATGAACAACGATACACCTACAAAGAAGAAAACTTAGAGAAAAGGAACGAATTCCTTTAAGTATACAATCTCCCAAGTTAAAACCAGGAAGAACTATAACTCCTGAATAAACCAATAACAAGTAGTGAGAATGAATCAATAATAAAAAAATCTCTTTGGGTGGCACCTGTGGCTCAAAAGAGTAGGACACCAGCCCCATATGCCGGAGGTGGCGGCTTCAAATCCAGCCCCAGACAAAAACTGCAACAAAAAAAAATCTCCCAACCAAAAAAAAAAAAAAAAAGGACCAGATAGATTCACAGCCAATAATTCTACCAGACATACAAAGAAAAACTAGTGCCAATCCCACCGGAACTCTTGCAAAAGATCAAGAAGGGGGGAATCCTTCCTAAACCAATATCACACTAATACCAAAGCCAAGAAAAGATGCAACAAAAAAGAAGCCCCCACACCAGTGTTGCTAGTGAAGGTTCAGTAAAATACTAGCAAAGCCAATTCCAATTGCACAAAAAAGGATAATTCGCCATAATCAAGGTGGTTTCATCACAGAGATCCAAGTGTCATTCAACATATGCAAGTCAATAAATTAAATTCATCACATAAACAGAAGCAAAAACAAAAATCATATGATCATCTCAATAGATGCGGAAAAAGTTTTCAATAAATTCCAGCACCCTTTGTGATAAACAGCCTCAATGAACTGGACACAGATGAAACATACTTCAAAATAATAAAAGGCGGTCCCTGGATTAATAATGAGATAGTTTCTGTAGCTTTGTTCATAAGTTGAATTTGTATATAAGTTGGAAAATGTACATTTTCCTATTACCTATAATAGTCTTTATTCATAAGTAAACCTTGAACGTACATCAGCTGTTTGTACTCAGGGACTTCTTGTAGTCACCTCTGTTCGCAGTGTGAGTCTTACATTAAATCAGATGTTTGTAACTTGGAGACTGCCTGCCTGACAAACTCAGAGCCAATTGAATGAGAAAATGTTGAATCCATTCCCCTCAAGAACTAGAACGAGACAAGGGTGCCCACTGCCACCTTCTCTATTCAACATTTAATACTGTAAGTCCTGGGAGGGTAATTGGTGGGACCACATTTACAAGGGTATGTGTCAAATCTACTAAGGGCAGAGTATAGATATTTTAACACAGTAACTAAGAAAATGCAGTGAAGGCAATGTTAACCAGTTTCATGAAAGTATTTCAAATTGTATATAAAACTAGCACATTGTACCCCATGATTGCATTAATGTACACAGTGATGATTTAATAAAATAAATTTTAAAAAAATAATGGAAGTCCTAGTCAGAGAAATCAGGCAACAGAAGAAATAAAAGGTATCTGAATTGGAAAAGAGGAAATGAAACGTTCCTCTTTGCTGATATGATTCTCTTTGAAACAGGATCTCACTCTGTCACCTAGGCTAGATTGCAGTGACATGATCATAGCTCACTGTAGCCTTGAACTCCTAGGCTCAAGCAATCCTCCTCCCTCAGGCTCCTGAGTAGCTGGGGCTACAGGTGCACACCATCATTCCCAGCTAATTTTTTCTTGCTTTTTATAAAAACAGAGTCTCATCATGTTACTCTGGCCGGTCTTGAACCCCTGGCCTTAAGCAATTCTCTAAACTTGGCATCCCAAAGGTACTGGGATTATAGGCATGAGCCACCACACCCAGCCCAACATGACCTTATATCTAGAAAAAACTATAAGTTCCACAAAAATACTCAGATCTGATAACTAAATTCAATAAAGTTGCAGATGCAAAATCAGCATACAGAAATTAGCAGCATTTCTATACACCAATAATAAACTAGCTGAGAAGGTAATCCCACTTACAACAGCTACAAGAAATTAAAGCTTAGGAATAAATTTAACCAAGAAGGCAAAAACTCTCTACAAGGAAAACTACAGAGCCCTGAAGAAGGAAATTGAAGGAGACTGAAGCAAATGAAAGTATGGAAAGATGTCCCACACTCATGAGTCAAAAGAAGTATTACTGTTAAAACGATCACGCTGCCCAAAGCAGTCTACAGATCCAACTGAATCTTTATTGAAATATCAACATCATTTTTCACAGAATAAGGAAAAATAATCCTAAAATTCATATGATACCAAAAAAGACTCAAATAATCAAAGCATTCCTGAACAAAAAGAACAAACCCAGAGGCATCACGCTACCTGACTTCAAAAGTATATTACAGTATTACTATATTATTCTAGAAACCCAAATAGCTTAGTAGTCACATAAAAACAGACACATAGACCTACGTAACTAAATGAAGAATCCAGAAGTAAATTCACATATTTGCAGCCAACTGATTTTCAACAAAGAGACCAAGAACATTCACGGGGGAAAGCATAGTCCCTTTAATAAATAGTGCTAGGAAAAATGGATATTCACATGCAGAAGAATGAAACTGGACCCCTGTCTCTCACTAGATACAAAAATTAATTCAGGATGGATTAAAGACTTAATCATAAGATCCACAACTGTGAAACTATTAGAAGAAAATTTTAATTATTTTAATTAATCGATTTTAATTATTGCTTTTATCTTATTAACAAGACAAAAAATGACAGATACTGGTAAGGATACGGAGAAAAGGGAAATCTCATACATTGTTGGTAGGAATGTAAGTTAATACAGCCACTATGGAAGATAGTATAGTGTGGCTATTTCTCAAAAACTAAAAATAGAATGACCATAACAACCCAAAGGAAAATGAATCTGTATGTCAGAGGTACACCTGAACTTGCAATAAAATAGTGCTGTTTATTGCAGCACTATTCACAACAGCAAGAATGGAATCAACCTAAGTGTCCATCAGTAGATGAATGGATAAAGAAAATGTGGTGTATAAACCTAATAGCCTTAAAACAACCATTTAAAACAATGAAATCATGCCCTTGGCAGCAAGGTACCTGGAACTGGAGGTCATAATGTTAAGTGAAATAAGCCAGGCACAGAAAGACAAATTCCACATTTAGTTCTTACTCAGGAACGAAAACTAAACAAGTTGATCACGTGGTGATAGAGAATAGAATGACAGAGACTGGACAGAGTCTGTGAGTGGGAGGAGGGAAAGAGAGAGGTTGGTTAATGGGTACAAACACAGTTAAATGGAAGAAGTAAGCTCTAGGCTTGGTGCCTGTGGCTCAAGTGGCTAAAGCGCCAGCCACATACCACTAAGGTGGCAGGTTCAAATCCAGCCCAGGCCTGCCAAACTACAATGATGGCTGCAACCAAAAATAGCCGGGCGTTGTAGTAGACACCTGTGGTCCCAGCTACTTGGGAGGCAGAGGCAGGAGACTCGCTTGAGCCCAGGAGTTGGAGGTTGCTGAGAGCTGTGATGTCACAGCACTTTACCCAGGGGAACAGCTTGAGGCTATGTCTCAAAAAAAAAAAAAAAAGAAGTTCTAATGTTCAATAGCAGACTAGGATGACTGTAGTTAGCTACAATGTATTGTGTATTCCAAAGTAGCTGCAAAGAGGACTTGACATGTTCCCAACACACAGAAATGATAAATTTATTCAATGGGATGGCCACCCCAAATCCCTGACTCAATTGGTGCATATCCCATGCATGTAATAAATATTCTCATGTACCCCATAAATATATAAAACATATATCAATTTTTTTAAAAAAATGATGTATCACATCACACCTGTTAGGATGACTACTATCAGAAAAAAAACGAAAAACAGATAACAAATATTGGCCAGGATATGGAGAAATTGGAACCTTGGCGTATTATTGGTGGGGTTGCAAAATAATGCAACCACTATGGAAAACAGTACCTTGATGCCTCAAAAGATTAAAAATAGAGTTACCATATTATCCAGCAATCGTAGTTCTGGGTATTTATCCAAAATAACTGAAATCGTAACTGCAGTGAGATATCAACACTCCCATGCTCACTGCCACACTATTCATAGTAGCCACAGTATAAAAGCAACCTAAATGTTCATTGACAGATAAATAAAGATAGTGCAGTATATACGTAATAGAATGCCACTCAGCCTTCGCAAGGCAGGAAACTGCCACGTGTGACAATATGAATGAACCTGGAAGTAAAATAAGCCCATCCCAGAAAGATCAATACTACATGACTCCACTTAATGTGGTCAAATTCAGAGACTCACAAAGTAGAATAGTGGTTTCCAGGGTTAGGAGAAGGTACAGGGAGGAATTACTAATCAAGGGGCATAAAGTTTCCATCCGGCAAGATGAATAAGCTGCAGAGAGATGCTGAAAAGTAAAACATCGTACCTGGAGTCAACGACTTTACTGTACACAGAAACTTATTGACAGTAGATTTTATGTTGTGTTCTAACCACAATAATATTTTTAAAAAATAAATCATTCATAGCAGGTGCAAGTTATTGTGCTACAGCTTGGGTGGGCTTACCAGAAAGATACATTAAATGTTGCAAGGCTGGGCTATAAAATACCAAGAGCTCCAAGATGCTGTTTCTAAATTTTGTGTGGCTGCTGCCACTGATTCCTATGTGCCTGTTTTAAAAGAATGCCCAAGATTTTCTTAGATATAGATAATAGAGGAAGAACTCGTTCAGATAGTCTACATTATTTCCTATTCTAATAATCAGATACTTTGATCAATACGCAATTTCTGCTCAAAAGCAGAATTCCCATATTAGGGAAAATGTGAAAAAAGAGCCAACACCAGGGCAGAGGAGTATTTACCCTAATCTAATGTGGCTCTGTCAGTCCAACCATTTGCTTTGCTTTGTGACTTGCAGTGGTTTTTAATCTGTGGCCTGTGGAGCCCGCGTGCTCCAAGAGATTACCTGAGGGGCCACAGTAGGAGAGACAATCAGACAAGCTTGAACCCTGTGCCTGCTTCAAACCTCAGCAGCTCTATTTTCATTTATTTTTGTAAATGAAGGGGGTACACGGGAAAGGCGGGGAGCCATGTCAGATTTCACTTGGAGAAAGGAAGGTTGTGGCTGAAAAGGTTTGAAAACTTCTCCGCTAAAAGCAAATGAATATCTTTGCTTTGGTGTCCTCAAACTATGGCCCATGGGCCATATATGGGCCACAGAGGATATTTATTCGGCCAGCCAGGTGCTTTTGCGGCTGCTGCCTGTCCTGCTTAGCAGCTGACTCATCCCCGGGCCCACAGTCCGGCCCTCCAACAGTCTGAGGGACAGTGAACTGGCCCCCTGTTTAAAAAGTTTGAGATGGTGGGATCACACCTATGGTTCATCCCATAAGGGTACTTGTGAATCTCCCTAATGTAGAATATAAATGTTTTAACACAATAACTCAGAGAAAGACATGAAGGCTATGTTAACTAGTTGGATGAAAGTATTTCAAATTGTATATAGAAACAGTACACTGTACCCCATGATAGTATTAATGTACACAGCTATGATTTAATAAAAAATAATAATAATAATAAAAATAAAAAGGCAAGCCACAGAATGAAAAAAAAACAAACAAACAAAAAAAAGCTTGAGGGCACCTGTATGAACAGCCCGGGACTGGGTAGTTAACCATCTTTTCTCACCTATTCCAGTTTGCCTCTCAGATTAAGGGTACAAATTGCTTTCTTAAATATCTAACTGGTACAATTCAACTACTTCCTTTCCTAGATAGATGGCTCCCCCTAAGGAAAGATGCTTTTCGTTTACCCTGTGGCCCTCACCTTGTATCTCCCCATTCCAAGACTCCAGGCCAGAAGACGCCTTCTCTCCCAGCTAGCTCCAAATTCATCTGCTCCTTGCCTCTCCCAGATGGTTTTTTTTTTTTTTTTGAGACAGAGCCTCAAGCTATCCCCCTGGGTAGAGTGCCATAGCATTACAGCTCACAGCAACCTCCAACTCCTGGGCTCAAGCGAGTCTCCTGCCTCCACCTCCCAAGTAGCAGGGACCACAGGCGCCCGCCACAACGTCCAGCCATTATTGTTGTTTGGCGGGCCCAGGCTGGGGATTCGAACCCACCACCTTAGGTGTATGTGGCTGGCGCCCTAGCCGATTGAGCCGAGCGACTTCTCCATTTTATAACCCAGCCTCCTGCTTAATCCCCAGCTCCTCAGAGGAGAGGATCTATGTTTTTCTACTATAGAGTCTGAAATCATGATACACACATAACAATTTTATTCTTTTTTAATTTCTTATAGTATAACTGTGTACATTAATGCAATCATGGGGTACAGTGTGCTGTTTTCATATACATTTTGAAATACTCTCATCAAACTGGTTAACATAACTTTCATGTCATTTTCTTAGTTATTGAGTTAAAACAACAATTTTCAAAGCAAACCCCACAGAGCAGTGTACTGACATCCTGTTCGGTCTTTCCTCCCAGAGGGTCAGGAGAATCAGACCGCAGTGCAGAGGAAGCCAGCACAAGAGAAAGTGTGTCTCCCTTCACTGTGAAGAACTCTGTGCTAAGTTCCATGCATAAAATAAAGAGTTGCTAAGGAGTAGTTGTCCTTGACCTAAAATTTGTAAATCTTTTCACTTATAAAAATTACTTTTATTTCAACCGAGTCAAGTATTTTAGTCATTTTGTGAAAGTTATATATGATTATCTTTGGGGAATAAGGCAGAGTGTAAAGATTATGAAATTTGGGTCATACTTATAATTGGTTATTAACATGCACATAAAATATCTTTACGCATCTTAAGCTTTGTCAAAGAATTTCTGCAAGCATATCAGAGTGTCGCACTATGATATTGGGTAAGGATGCAAATTAATTTTCAGCCATTAAGAATAAGAATGCATATGCCATGAAGAATTAAAGGCAATTAAAAACATTTATGGGTTTTTAATCTGTACGAAGCATACTATAATATTTTATCATCATAAAGCAACTAGTCTTAATAATATTTAAACACTCACATAAGAATTAGAGAGAATACCTTAAGTCAAAGGGAAATAATTCCTTAGTGTTACGGTATGTGGCTTTACTATTTACAAAATACTTTTTCTCATCAATCATTTGACCTAGAGAACAACCCTTTACCCAGGAAAGGTTTCTGTATCCTCAATTTACAACTCCCAGAAACGTTTAGTGGTAAGTTCAAGCTCACACAGAAAGCCAAAAAGAGGGAATAACGTCCAGGCCTTCTGGCTCACGCGTGCATATACGAGGTCTCCTAATGGCTTATTGCTAAAATAGTCAAGAAAATTTAAACTCATATCAAACATGGCACTCAGAGAGTCTTTATTACGTAAAACTACAACTTCACATAGCTAAATATAATTTTGTTATATTCTACCAGGTATGACTGTATTTTTATGCATCTTGATTTCACTATGAGACCACAAACTCTTTGAGAGAAAGGAAAATGCCTTATATTAAACATATTTCTGGTACTCAGAGAATTCAACAAGATGCCTGGCACATGCAGTACATGGGGTGAATTCAAGCATAACTATACCAAAAATATTTAAGAATAAAACAATCTTAACTTTTTATTAAGCAGTTAACCAAGACAAAGCTGTTGTGTGAATTACCTGAGATAAGTTAGTGGCAGAGTCAGATCTAAACTCCAAAATCCAGATAAAATAGCAATGAATTTTTGAGACTTAGGAGCCTTTACATAGGCTGTTTTAGACAGCTTTTGCTGTGATTAAATCTACCATGTCAAGGGATAAATCAATGTACATCCAGCTTTCTTGACATATTTGTATTGAGCCACTGCTAGAATCTTAATAAAAATGGTATCTATGAATGAATAAATGATGTTATCAGCACACAGCCTGGTGACACCAGAAAGATTCTGAGCTATGGCTCAGGCTTTAAGTCAGATGGTCAACCACGCTTCCAACGTTTTTGAGTCTTCCCATGGATTTGAAAAGCAAGTTGTACATCAAACCACTGACATCCACATCAGTGCACCAAAAAGAGCTAACTTGCCATCACTGAGACAACCAAGACCTTGCTTTTACAGGGAAGTCCACCAGCTATGCTTACCAGACAGCGGTGGTGGAGGAAACACACTCCCTTACACGAGACATCTCATGTTAATTCCACTTCTTTCATTTTTCTAGCGTAAGTGCAGTAAGCTTCTAGAATTTCTAAGGCCAGGCCCAAAAATAAATGAACAAATGAGCTTTCTATCCAGAAACAAATTAATTGTACCCCCGATGTAATTCTCCAATTACATACACACCCTATAGTTAACAGTTTTTCATGAATTTGAGATTTCATTTAAAGATGAGGTGGATAGCTTGGCTTTATTTCCAAATACACAGACATAAAAATTATCTCTTTAAAATTCTCAGGAAGTTTCTAAAAAGGTCTTTGAGATTTTTTCTTTTTTCAGTGATACCTCGGATTGTAATTGTTGTCTATTTTTTTTGTTTTTTTTTATTTCTTATAGTAAACTATATATATTGATGCAATCATGGGGTACAGTGTGCTGTTTTCACATACATTTTGAAATACTCTCATCAAACTGGTTAACATAACCTTCATGTCATTTTCTTAGTTATTGGTTAAGACATTCATACTCTGCTTTTAGAAAGATTCACTTGTACCCTTGTTAGATAAATGGAGATGTTCTTGAAAGAATATCCTTACCCCTGCAAACCTTTATGCCACCCTTAAGAATTTCAGTTGGAGTTTACTCTCTGTTATTCAAGTTTAGAACAATGAGAAAGAAGGAGAGTAGATTGGAGTTGGGAAGTCTGTGGACTTAAAAATTCTCTTTCCTGGGGCTTTTCATCCTCTGTATTCCCAGTGGTGTGCCCCGCAGCAGGACTCCTTCCGCGGCCTTTTCTTGGTGTCCCCGCTTCTGGTCATGCTCCCCTCCAGTCTGTTTACCTTAATGCTGCTTCTCTGGTTTTCCTAGAGCAGTAGTATTATTATTTAGCATTTCCATAGTGTCTTCCCATGGCCTTTAAGATAAATTGAGATGTTAATTTAGGTTGTCAGAGTTTTCATGCCAGATTAATCTTTGTATTGCCTGCTTTGTGTTTTATTTCCCAGCCACATTCAAGTTTTAGTTCCTGAAGTCAGTATAGTGTTTGCTTATTTTGCCCCTTCTTCCATTGATCTGTTTTTGGTTGCACTAACCTATAAACCAAATTTTCACTGTTAAGAGACAGACATAGTAAACTCCTGTCTTAGAACTTTATTCCAAATTTGTTGGAAGGGAAGAGATATGCTCTATCACAAGGGTTTGTACCTGTGTTCTGGTGTAGGAAATACTCAGCTCTGCAGAGCCAGTGAAGCAAGTTAAATGGGTCAGTTAAAACTTTGTTTTTAGACATCCAAAATATATTCTGTGTCTCTGGAGGCTGGGAGTCAACAAGCCTGAGTTGTTAAAATTATAAAAGATTTAAACATTTTAATGGAAAAAAGGGGTGCGTGATAAAAATGAATTTTTAAACATCTCCTTGAAACTTTGGAGAAAGCACGTCCCAAAATGTTTTAAAGGAGCAAGTAGGTAAGAGCCTCTTTTCTCTGAAAAGAGGTGTACAATGTAAAAGAGGCACTTCGACCAACCGGCAGAGATCTCACAGACCACCAAGGCTTGTAGGAAAGGTCTTTATTGGTGGGGGAGGGAGGCTGCAGAGCAGCAGCAAGGAGGAGAGAAAAAGAGACGAGAAGAGGGGAGAGAGATGAGAGAGTGGAGAAGAGAAGAGAGAGAGGGAGAGCAGAGAAAGGGGGAGGGTGGGGGGGG